>JAATLQ010034589.1:0-23628 GCA_013421005.1 Heliconius erato x Heliconius himera
TGGGAGAGTTGGGAGAGTTGGGAGAGTTGGGAGAGTTGGGAGAGTTGGGAGAGTTGGGAGAGTTGGGAGAGATGGGAGAGTTGGGAGAGTTGGGAGAGTTGGGAGAGTTGGGAGAGTTGGGAGAGTTGGGAGAGTTCTTAATAAAAAATATAATTATGTTTTTATTCTGCTAAAAATTTTTTATACTCCATGGTATACATTCTCCATTTCTTTACACTATCTCGAAAAACATTACCATAATACGAAAAACATATCTCGAAAAACACTAATAAAACAAGTGTATAAAAATTTCGACGTAGCTTGATGCGAACGTATGGCTTAGTGGTGAGAGCGCCTGGTCGGTTTCTAGGAGGCGCGGGTTGGGGTCCTGCTACGTTCAAATTTTTATACGTTTTCTAAATAAGTACAATTAATTATCTAATTGAGATGTATCATTACCTTATTTTTTATACTAATGGTCTTAACAAAGCTGTACAGTTTTATAGCTGTTGTGGGTGTAGAATTGCAAATTATATTACTAGCAAAATACGTATTTTTTTGTTTCTTTCGTATTTTTTATCCATACCTATATTATAAATTCGAAAGTAACTCTGTCTGTCTGTCTGTCTGTCTGTCTGTCACGCAATCAGGACCAAACCGCTAATTCAATTGTGATAAAATACTCATATAGAGATACTTGAGGGTCATCGGATGAACATAGGATACTTTTTTTTCTTATATTTGTAATATTGTCGATATATACTAATATATTAAAATACTTTTTAGTTTGACAGGCAATTTATTCTGCCATCTTAATAACAACCGACCGTTGCTAAGCAACGGTTTGCAAAGTTTGTTGTTATAGGAAAACGTCACCCAAAATGAGCTTGCTTAACGCATACATGGCGTGCGCTGACTCAACCTTATGAGCTACATAGAAATAATGTTTAACAAAAATATTCTTCTTTAAATAATGTTTAAAAAAGTCCGCGATGGTATACCTCTGAAGTTTATCTCTGAAGGTTGAACAAAAGTAACCATTTTAATTATTTTCTTTATATTTATCGGATTTTTGTTGTATGTATTTTCTATAATTTGATATTAATCCTTATGGGAATTAATATAATAGTCACTTTTAGCATTTCATCAAGGTTGAAATTATAGTTTATTGTATAACATTCTAATAAATCATGAAGGAGATATCACTGATTCGAAATTACTGACGCGAACGGACTTGGACATCGCATAATTTGATTATTAGTATGTATCACACTACACAGCACGACGGGCCAGCAACCGAATTCCTCGCCAGAGTCCTTCCGAATATGATGTCTATTGTCTTTCGATAGGTTGTGTTTTCATGCGATGTCCAAGTCGATCTATTTGTTTAAAACGTAAAATATTTTTAATATTGGCATGATAATAGCTACTGTAATAACTTAAGACAGAAGGTCCATTAAGTAGAGACTAAATAGATTAACCGACTTGGTATTACATGGATCTCACAACTTTTTACGGTAGAAAGACTGAGCTGCGAGACTTGGGTTTTTTTACAGGATGTTTTTGATGGCATTTGATATTGCTCGCAAAACTTATCATATTTATTGTAAGGACTTACTGAAAGTCCAATAAAAATCAGTTCAGTTGCTCTGAACATTAGCTCGGGGAAATAGAAAGACAGACAGAGAAAAAATATATAATATTTTTTATTGTATTTGAGTATTGTGTAAATAACCACATGCACTTGCAAAAACATAACACAACACATTTAAATTTAATTCTTTTAAATATTTATTTTACTTAACTTAACTTAGCTTCACGCTTTATCCCTTGCGGGGTAGTCAGAGAGAACGGAGCGCCAAACGCTACGGTAAATATGTCAATATGATTACGTTTACTTCTATTTTTTTTTTCATTTAAATTAGTTAGATATTTTCTACAACAAATTTCATAAATATATCTAATAAGCATTCATATAGTTCAAGCGGGCGAAGCCGCGTCCGGGTCCGCTAGTATATTCATAAAAAAGACGAAAGAAACAAAAAAATACGTATCACACCTCGTGCCGCTGCGCCACGACCGGCCTCATATATTATTTTAAATTAAACAAAAACAATGTTTACAGGTACCGAATATTCTAGATACGGAAGGTAACTTTTTCGGACTCACCCAAGAAATAACGATAAGTGACGCGACTGTAGATTTGGTTGAGCAGTTGGAGAAAGAGGTGTACGCTCGTGCAGAGGGCGATCGAAGAGTTCGAAGATATTTTGATACTTACGACACCCCGTTTGTTGGACAGGGCAGGAGAAATTATGATTCTAGTTATGATTAAATAAATTATTTATATTTATTTGTGTGGATTTTTTAAATATATTTTTAATTTTAATTGAGCTATAAATAAGCATATTTTTTGGTAGATGGTAGTGTGGTGGACGTATGTGTTGAGGTCATTGTGGCACAGGGGCACAAGCGTGTGACTATAAACGCGGCGGTTGTGGCTTCGATTCCCAGTCGGGATAAAGAAATATTTAATATTTTTATTACCTTGCTCTGTTAACCGCAGTTCCACCGAGCCACCGTGCACGCAATGCTCCAAAAATTCGGCGGAAAGTGGGGAACGGCGTGTCTTAACAGTAGTTTCTCAGGTTCCCGCTGCCTATCCTGCTATTTATAGGATACAGCGTCCAACCACAAAAATATATGTGATTCGACAGTTTGCTACGATTTTACTCGACTGCGCGACGTATGTTTATTATAATGTATAATTGTTACAATGTGGCGTTGTAGAGACTAAATATATCGATTTTTTGATTATTATTACTTCAATCGATTCGCCTTAGTAAATTAATACTAGCAAAGCGTTGCTCTTTAAGCACACTTCCATTTCTTTAAACGAAATTAATTAAAATTCACTACAAATAACCACCAGGTGCCATATAGGAGATATTAGCAGTGATAGTCTATTTTTAATATGACAGCAGATTGCGAAAGAACACCATAGAGAGTTCAATCGGGCCTTGTATTTGTCTTTAAAGCAATCTTTTTGTATAAAAGTTTTTTCTACATTGTCAGGATTTTTTTTAAACGTCTGTGAGTCACCAACCTATTCTGGGTAGGTGGGCACGACCCCCTAGCCCACTCTATTCCTACTTACATGACCTTACTATAGCGCTACGTACTTCCATACATAAAACAAGAAAATAACTATATATAAATTAGAAATATAGATAAATTAGAAAAACCACGATTTATTTTTGATATTGATGCCACTAACTTCACTTCGCTTGAAATAGATTTGAAAATAAAAAAAATAATAAAAGCAGCAAACATAAAAAAAAATATTCAAAACTGTTGTTTTAAAAAGTTTAGGACCAAACTGTGTTTGGCCTACACATATAAAATGTAGTAAAAATTCAACTATTGTACGCTTCAATGGATTCGCGCTAGCGCTTTTTATAAAATAACTGGATTTGAATTCGTAGTATTCAATAACCGTCTATTTTAAACTTTGTTTTTATTGTATTTTCCGTATTGTAGACGTTTTGTTCACTTTTTATATTGGATATATTAATAACAATATAATTGAAGAAATTAAATTAAGCAATGTACGGCGTTGAGTACCGCCACGTAACACGCATTGCTTCGAGAATTAGGCGGAAAGAGGGGAACAAAAGTGTTTTAATGGCAGCGGAGTGTTATAACTCTGGGTTTCCAGATTCCACCTTACTATGTTCGGGATGCAGCGTGAAGCTATAAAAAATACTATTGTAATTAGTATACGGCAATGCCTCTAGAATTCGGAAAGTGGGGAACAGAGTGTCTTGACACCAGGCTCCCTCTGCCTATCCTGCGTCATGCGGGATACAGCGTGGAGCTGAAAAAAAATTTGACTGCTTTTCTTCACAGATCTGCTTTCCGAGTATGTAGTAGCGTAATGTTTAAATCCACGATTAAAAATTGGCTGTAAAGTGTATTTGGCCAAAGAATATTATGAATTGAAAAATTGGTTATTACCTACATTTAATAAAAGCACGTACATTGGTAGGAGTATGTAAATTTCATTAATTTGTGAATAACCGCAGTATAAATTTCATATATAATTTAATGTGGTTGGCTCTGCGGGTAATTTTTTATCGGTTGTATTGTATAAATTACTGTTGTGATAAATAAAAAAATATTTTTACTTATGTATAATCTCTTCTCACGACCGATGGGGAAGAAAGATCCTCGAATGGCGACCACGTCTCGGCAAAAGGAGTACAGGCCGCCCTCCAGCCAGGTGGACCGACGACTTAAGGAAGACAGCGGGAATCCGCTGGATTCAGAGGGCACAGGAGCGGGCGGAGTGGCGAGCATTAGGGGAGGCCTATGTCCAGCAGTGGACTTCGAAAGGCTGATGGATGACAATCTCTTCTGTATGTATAATCTTGTATAGACTTAAAAGTACAGTCCGTTGGTTTATAGAGTTCCGTGACTCAAAACTAAAATACGGAACCCATAAGTAGGAAGGGGGAAGCTGGGTGGGCCGCGTCCAGAGTAGTCTAGTGTCGCGTCCAGAATAGTCTAGTGCCTACCCCAACATAGTACAGACAAACTACAAAAACAACGTTTACACAACAACAACAACGTTTTGTCTGTTTCACTTTCACGTAAAAGCTGGAATTAGATGAAACAACTACATATTAAGTAATCTTTATTTGGGTTTTATATAATTATTTAATTAAAATGTTATATTACATTATTACATTATAGCTTCACACTGTATCCCGCACACTGACACAGGTAGACAGAGGGTTACCTAGTGTTAAGACATTTCCCCACTTTCTGCCAAATTCTGAAGGCATTTCGTGTTGAGTGGCAGAACTCAACGCCGCGCTTTGTCTCGAGACCAGAGCGAAGGAATGGAAATATAAATTTAAGTAAATATTTCATCTCCTCGAGTGGAGATCGAACCCACAATCGATTTTACAGTCAAACTTTGTGCCCCTGCACCACGCCTGGATTTGAAAGTTTGGATTTTTATAGAATTGCTTCCTTAAAATACCCTTAATATAATTGAACCTTCCTAATATCTGAAATGTGCGTGAAATCAAAATACATATTCACAGAAATTATAAATTGTATTTCATAAAGGTATTATTTCACAGAAATCGTCATAAAATTTAATATGATTGGCACAACTTGTTTATTAAAACGAAACATGTCGCGCTTGAAATTTAATAAGGAATGTACGTGAGACGAAATATTATATTGTCGTCTTGACTTTTGATTAACTTCAGGTGAAGGCTGCAAGTTTTATTTTGCAAAAAAATTAAATTAAATCAGCTTCACTTTGTATCCCGCACACAGCAGGGTACCTACATAGATGAAAACTAATGTTAAGACACTCTGTTGTCCACTTTCTGTATTTTTAACATTTTTAAAGTGTTATTCCACACTTAGGAAAGAAAAATACTTATTAAGAAAACGTATAAAACTTTTAACTTAGCGGGATTTGAACCCCCGCTTCTTTGGAAACGCTCGGACCAACTAAGCCATACGTTCTCATCGACCTACATCGAAATTGTTATACGCTTGTTACAACTTATTTATGATGTTAGCATCTCTGAAAGGAGATTTTTACAAATTTCCTCTTCTTAAATAAAATTCATATTTTTATAGTTTCACTTTGAATAAATTCTTAATAAGTATTTTTCCTAGGTTTTGTTTTGTTACCAGAGCGGAGAAATTAAAATAATTAATTTCCTCGGATACGAATCGAACACACAACCGTCGCGTTTACATTCCAGACGTCCTCATAAAAACAAAAACATATTTTTATTTACCAGAGAGAAAATATTTTTTTAATGTAACATATAATTTAATTCTAATAAAAACTATGAATATCTCAGAAAAGAAGGTAAATGTAAAAATAGTCATTTATTAAAATTGGAATTTCCAAGTAAGATGGGCTATCTATAAGTGGCTCGTCTAACGTATTCACTTCTTTCGTAACTATAGTTGAAGATTTGAAAAGAAACATAAGTACTTATAATATAGGAGTCATCGCCCGCTACTTCGAGTGGACTTTATATAAAACTCTTTATGTGCTATACTTGTTTAGAAGACGTATAAAAATTTTAATGGCGGGATTTGAATCCGCGCCTCTTTTTTTTTAGGAAACCATTTGAAAACATTAAATAATAGATTTATCTTAATAGGAATCGAACCCACAGCCCTTGCGGTTACAGTCACACGCATTCCCAATGCTCCACGACGGCTTCATGATTGATTATAATCCTTATTTCTCAAGGTTAAATAAATACGAGGCTATCACGACACAGTGTCTGACACGTGACGCGACACGCATTATACGGTACACATGCGATTACATGTGGATTCGATTCCCATTTGTGGGAATGAGAACATTTCAAAAAAATATTATTTGTACGCTCAATCGCTGCTCAAGACGTTCTTCTTTTGGAGGAATTCTCAAAAAGGGACAGAAAAGTCTTGTTTTAGCTTCACGCTGTATACCGCACATAGCAGAGGGAACTTAGTGTTAAGACACTTGTGTTCCCCCCAAGGAGGTCTTAACACCAAATTTTCTGCGCCTACTCTAAATAAAAAAAACCGATTATATTTAATAATAATGTTTCTCTTAAACAAGAATATCCTAAAAGCGTTTTACATACATTAAAGTTTCAGACAAAGAGAGTAAAGTAAAGTTTGTAGTTGTTTTTTCGGCCCGTATGTTCCCTATACTAGTATGCACTTCTGTTATTCCAAGCCGTTGCACAGCAGCGAGCAGACGCGTCATATATTATTACAGACACATGCTACACGGAGTAAATAGCTGTTAAACTGTAAACGAGATACATTTTTAATATTAGATTTTGCTTTTTATTAAGCGAATATTAGATTTTGCTTTTTAAACGTAATAAGGGTGTGGGTTCGATTCTCGGAGTAGTGAAAATTTAACATGTTAATTTTCTCTGCTCTAGTGTCTAGATGTCTGTAATGTCTCCAGAATTCCGCGGAAAGTGGGGAACGAAATTGTCTTAATGGGAACGGAGCAACTTAACACTAGGTTTCCAGATTTCCTCTTCCTACCCTGCTATATGCGGCATACATCATGAAGCCAAAACAAATGTAATGAAGTTGAATGAAAGAAAGATAAACGCTGTAGAGATGCGATGGCTGATCGAATCTGCTATGAAGAGATACATATAAAGGCAGGTACTAGAGAGGATATTACAGTGGAAATGAAGAAGAACGTGCTTAAGTGGTTTATCAGTTCAACATGTTTATAAGCAATATTGTTGAAATTAGATAATATTTAAGAATGATGACGATATTGAGGCCGGTCGTGGCGCAGCGGCACGAAGTGTGACTGTAAAACCGACTGGTTGTGGGTTCGATCCCCACTCGAGGAGATGAAATATTTACTTAAATTTATATTTCCATTTCTTTGCTCTGGTGTCGAGGTTAAGCGCGGCGTTGAGTTCTGCCACTCAACACGCAACGCCTCCAGAATTCGGCAGAAAGTGGGGAACAGAGTGTCTTAACACTAGATTCCCTCTGCCTACCCTGCTGATTTGATTTGATTTTTGATGATGACGATATTTTTTTTATTATATTCTGATATTATTTAGAACTTAAACATACTTAGCAAAGTTTCATCAAAATTACTTTAGTATTTTTTTAAATATCCACGAGGCCTAGAGGCGAGTACCTACCTGAGGCCAGTCGTGGCGCAAGGGCACAAAGTGTGACTGTAAAAACTGACTGGTTGTGTTGTGTGTGGTTCGTTCCACTCGAGGAGATGAAATATTTGTTTAAATTTATATTTCCATTTCTTAGCTCTGGTGTCGAGGCACATCGCGGCGTTGACTTCTGTCACTCAACACACAATGCCTCCAGAATTCGGCAGAAAATGGGGAACGGAGTGTCTTAATATTAGGTTCCCTCTGCCATGCAGTATGCGGGGTACAGCGTGGAGCTGATTTATTTATTTATTTTATTTCTTAATATTTTTTATTTACAAATAAGAAAACGGCAGCCATTAACAACTCGTGTTCATTATAGACATAACAATATTTTAGATGTTTTCGTAAAACAAAGTTATTTACAATTCAATTAAGGAGAAGTATCGCAAAATTTCAGCGTAATTTGAAATAGAATAGGTTTAATCAAAACACAAATTCGGCTTCAACTCAAGATCTCGTTTCTAAGGGTGGAAGAAGGCTACAAAGGAAGAATCAGGATTTTATAGAGCATTTTCCAACACAATCTTTTCCCAATATTTCCTGTAGTATAATCTTTTATTTATATACAACTTTGGAGCTGTATGATTCTATAAAACGGCGGGTTAACTCGGTACCTATAACGTGTTACTTGTAGAGCCTCATGTGGAGGTCAAATGTCACACCGTATACATATTTTTTTTCTTAAAAATAGCCAAAATACAAAAAAATATAAGAAAAATTGATTTTATAATATTTATAATGCTCGTAACTAACTAAACATTACATACATTAACTTTTCTGTTGGCCTAAAAGTGTGTGACTCTTGACGCGACAGCTTGTGAGATCGATTTCCACTCGAGAAAATGAAATATTTAGTATATTCACTTCTTTACTGTGTGTTGAGGCTAAAAAGCGGCGTTGAGTTGCGCCACTCATCACGCAATGACTCTAGAATTTGGCGAAAAGTGGGGAACGGAAGTGTTAATGTCAACGGAACGCCTTTACAATTGGTTCCCAAATTCTCTCTGTCTACCCTGTTATGGGCGGGATACATCGTTAATCTTAAAAAAAGCGTATATTAAAAAAAATAAGAAAAAAAGTGTATTACAATTTAGATATAATAATTTAGATATTAGAGTGTACAATAATTTAGATACTACGGTGTAAAAGAAGTTCGAAGAAAGATACAATAACCGGGAGATAGCAATTGGCACGAAATGTAAAATGCAACACAAAATATCTGATTTGGATTGGCAAAAAGATTTTTGGCATTATTTTACAAAAAATGAAACTTTTTATATATTCAATCGAAATTTTCATACTAAAAGATTAACATTACACAGTCGGATGATATCTCTCTATACATGCGATAGTTGAATTGTTGATAAATAAGTATTACAATGATTCATGTGGCCGTCGTCGTGTAATGCTGTAAACACGATATTCGATCTGGATTCGATTCTCATTCGAGGAAATGAATTATTCTTCATTTTAAAGAGTGGAGATTTCTCTGCCTGTACGGGAAAACGCGTGAAGATATAAATTAATACTATTTTATTTTACGCTTACTGAAATACTATTTGTTTTTATATGAGATCAGTCGTATCGCAGGGGCGCAAGTGTGCGTTTGTAAATGCAACAGGTTGTGGGTTCGATTGTCACTCAAGAAAATAAAATTGATATGTATTTTCATTACATCGCTTTGATAAAGAGGCAAAGCGTAGCGTCAAGTCCCGCCACTCACTACGCAACGTCTTAAAAATTCGGAGGAAATTCGGAAACGCAAATGTCATAATGTCAGAAGTGTCTTAACATTAGCTTTCCAGGTTCCCCCTGCGTACCCTGCGGGATACACAGCGTGAAGCTAAAAAACCACAGTTTATTTGTCAAAAGGACATGTTTTAAGAGATCATACAAATATTCTGCTTTGCTCGACTAGTTCTA
This sequence comes from Heliconius erato x Heliconius himera, assembly GCA_013421005.1. NCBI lineage: Eukaryota > Metazoa > Arthropoda > Insecta > Lepidoptera > Nymphalidae > Heliconius > Heliconius erato x Heliconius himera. The sequence goes on from JAATLQ010034589.1 coordinate 9,654, forward strand.
ATTTTCAACCCGTTAATATGGGTCTTTGCAGGTGGTCATAATTTACAACCCAACCCATATCAAGAAGAGTTATATTTCACCTTGAATAATATTATATAAATGAAACCGATTCAGTAGTTCGTGTCAGAAATAAATCTAGCATGAAGATATCTTTGCTTATGAAAAATGGGGAGTGTTATATTAAAGAAAAAAAAGTTTTCGTTTCTTTTTCTGATGACTCAATTATCTTAATTTATTCATTCTGGCCATTAGATGGCATTGAGGCCAGTCGTGGCGCTGGGGCATAAAGTGTAACTGTAAAATCGACTGGTTGTGGGTTCGATCCCCACTCGAGGAAATGAAATATTTATTTACATTTATATTTTATTTTTTTTGCACGGGTGTCGAGGCAAGGTGTGACGTTGAGTTCCGCCACTCAACACGCAATGCCTGAAGAACTCGGCGGAAAGTAGGGAACGGAAGGCCTCAACACTAGGTTTCCTCCACCTGTCCTGCTGTGTGCGGGATACAGCGTGAAGCTAATATAATTTAATTTAAATTTACATAATGATATACACATTCACGAGACATTCTTCTGTAAGTGTGTTTATCACTTTACTTCTCTTACTTCTTCTCTTCTGGATACATTGTACTTTGGCAACGGTTTTCTTTAATCGAAAATAAATAATACCCCGAGGAGGGTTTGAACCCATAACCAACACCTTTACAGTCAGAAATATTCCCATTATTATATAACTTGATAAATATAATATTAACTTCATAAAATCAGCTTCACGCTGTATCCCGCACACAGCAGGGTAGGCAGAGGGAACCTAGTGTTAAGACATTCCGTTCCCCACTTTCTGCCGAATTCTGGAGGCATTGAGTCAACACGCAATGCCTCCAGAATTAACTTCATTTCCAACGAAAATATATCATATGACAAAGAAAATAATAATATCATATTCTAAATTACAGAGAGCTTTAGGCTACATATAAATTAATTCAAAGAAAGAATATATAATTATGAAATAATATTTCTAAGAGATTCTTTCTATTATAACAAATAGCCGCCGTCCTTTGAATAATCAATAATCGTCTAATCTCCACCACTCGACTGCGTGAAAAGTAATATCGGTTTGAGAAAATTTAAATATAATTTGAATATTGCACCCTCGATTAAACTTCTTATCTTGGAATTTAGAAAAAAGAACATTTAAAGCTGTGAAAGCTTTATTCATTGTAATTTTCCAAAAAAAAAAATTTTTTTAGCTTTATACTGTATCACGCACATCACCACGCCCGCACATACACGCACCAGGGTAAACAGAGAGACCCTAGGAACCCAGTGAACATACAACTAACAAAGTTGAACCCAGTCGTGGCGCAGAGGCGCAAGCGTGTGACTATGAACAGGTTGTGGGTTCGATTCCCACTAGAGGAAATGAATCGAGGCAAAGCTTTGTGTTGATTTCCGCGACTCAACATGCTATGTCTTCAGAATTTAGCGAAAAATGGGGAGCGGAGTGTCTTAACACTAACCCTTCTGCCCACCCTAGTACATGTGGGAACCTAAAAAAAAACTAACTAAAAAATGATTCAGGTCCATCTTAACTGCGCCACATACAGCAACAATTTACAAAACGGTTATTAGTAAATCGTTGTAAGCATTCCTGACAACCTTAAGACCGTTAAGACTAGAGATAGTTGACGCTGATACCACATCGAGGGGCTATTTTATTAGAAGGGAACCTAAATTTATTACGGCTCATGACCGGGTCATATACAGGGAACCTAAGTGTTATTATGTTCCTTTACAAGATTACTCCGCCATTTTGTTGGAGCCATTGTCATTTACTACACGGCTATTTCGTAGGTCGTTATATTTTATGAAATTAAATGGATTCGTCACAAAATTATGTTTACAGTAGTCGTCTTTGTAGAAATAATGAATGTATAATTATTTTTTTTTATATAAATAAACATGGCTTAATTTCAAGATAATTAAAAGTGTATTTAGAAATTAGTAGTATACGAAGGTATTTATGAATAATATGTTTTATATAAATTAATAGTTTAATTCGGAAAGATTTTTATGTTGCACTCTAATTTTATGTTTATGATTATTACTACACTATTTTCAACAATTTTAGGCGAACCAAATTTTATGAGAACGTCTATACTCAGCATGCAATGCTCTCAGAATTCAACGGAAAGTGAGGAACGGCGTGTCTTAACACTAGTTCTCCTCGTCTTTCTGCCTACTCTGCTTTGCGCGGGATACACCGTGAAGCTGATTTAATTTTAAATTTTTCAAGATGATATGCCGTTTGTAGTTTATACACGGAGTGTCTTAGCACTAGTTATCTCCGTCCGTCTGCCTACCCTGCTTGGTGCGGGATACAGCGTGAAGCTGATTTCATTTTAAATCTTTCAAGATAATATGCCGTTTGCAGTTTATACACGGAGTGTCTTAAGATTAGTTATCTCCGTCCCTCTGCCTACCCTGCTTGGTGCGGGATACAGCGTGAAGCTGATTTAATTTTAAATCTTTCAAGAAAATATACTTACTTACCATAGACACTTACCACGGTCATCCCTTCGATTTTCACTCTTGGGAAAGATTATATTTTATATTATTTTCTACTCTCCGTTTTAGTAGACAAAGCGGCGGCGTTGAGTTTCGCAAGTCAACTCCTTAATGTGTCCAAAATTTTAACGGAAAGTTGCAAACAGAGTGTCTTAACCTAACCTGCCCACTAAAATAATAAAAAAAAACCCACAAAAATACAATATTATTTAATACCATAAAACCATAATTATAAACAACTTCAAGCATAAGCCAACAAGATTTTAGATTTTGCTATATTATTAAAAAGCCCATATACTTGTCGTCTCTTAGAAATTTTGTTTTAACCTTATTTAAACCATTCGACTTAATTATCGCAGCTCGTAATTTTATACGGTTGACGCCTACAGGTATGGAGGTAACTTAATATTGTGTTAAAATTCAATTTTACAGCCACGGTAGCTAGACGACATTTACACCTCTGGGAACCTAATTGGAAGTATATTATTATGAAGTAGCTATTACTTATTAATTTCAACAAAGGTAATAGTGCCTGAATATTTGATAAGTAAAAGATAAAAGCTCTAGGCAGTCGTGGCGCTATGGCGTAGCGTGTGATTGTAAACGCGACGGTTGAGGGTTCAAATCCCCTTCCGGGGAATAAACATAATAATATTTTCATTTCCTCACTCTGGTAGCAAGACAAAGCGCGGCGTTATGTTTCACAACTCTACATCTAATGTCTTGAAAACTGGGCGGAAAACGAGAAACAGAATGTCTTAAGTAGGAATTTTCCCTGCCTACCCTGCTATTAGCAGGATACAGTGTGAAGCTAAAAGAATTTTAAAATAATCGGTCAAGTGATGACGAACTCGCCCACCGAGGGTTCCGTACTAATTTCAGGATCCACTTATCCATATCAGGTCAACGGGAATTAGAACTTATTAAAGTTAACAAACTTAAGTTTATCAACTTTTGTAAGTTGTAATTTCCGTTCGTTATAGTTTTTTAATAGACTTCCGTGAGGAGGAGGTTATCAATTCGACATTTTTTGATTTCGGTTGGACTTTTTATTTTATTTTAATGTTCTTTTTTTTGTTACCTTAGAACTTGTGTTAATATTGTAAGTTTTTCTCTTTGTGTCAAATTTCGTAACTGTAAATCCACGACAAGTATATAAACGTCTATTTTAGTTTTTATAATATATATTTTCCAGATATATTCAAACTACAGGTAGTTACACAGACAATCAGAAAAGCAAGCCATTAATAGGGACTGTGCCACACCTCATATGCATACAACGGGCTCGTTAGTCGCGTTTCACTGAATAAGTACTATTGTAAAAATATTGTTTTTGAAATATTCGAGTACGCACACGTATATATTCAGGTTGCATTCAAAATTGAGGTCGTCGTCGTTGTGGCAATTGGAAAAGTATTTGACTCAGGCGTTTGTAGGTTTGATTCCAGTTTGGAGGAATTATATTTATATTTACTGTTATTTCTCCTCTGTAGTAGACGATGAAGACTTTGAGTTCCACCGATCAATATACAATGTTTTGGTCATCTCATGCCCTGAGTCACGATATCCAGCTAGCGGTTCCTTGAGTGTTAGGGAAGTCTTACTCCAGGGTCACATATAGCGAGGCACTTCCATCCGACATAGTTCCTAGGCCACACCATCTCGTTACGTCACGGGTCCCAAGACTACTTCGAATGATTTTTGGTGCATAAACGGTCAGACCGCGTTACGCTGCACATCCACAGATTGTGCTGGCCAGCATTGCTGTGAGCTTCTTACCCTAAACGCAATAAACTCCGCATTCCCCCCTCCTCCCCCCTGAATCCATGGAATTCTAAATAGTTTTTATAATTATTATTACAGCATAAAAAAGGTATAAACTAAAGTAAAGCTTGTGTTGAGTGATAGAACTTAACGCCGCGTTACCAGAACGAGGAAAATGGAAACGAAACATTAAATATTCCATTTCCTCGACTGGGAATCGAACCCACAAGGACATATAGTTAAAAAAAATAAAAATCCCAACAAATCCAAACGCTAAACCCCACACCCTATCAACAATCTAACCTTAGTTAGATAAGCACAGCCGAGTAGCTCTCATCCGTAGGTGGTTCTCGATATGCAGATTGCGCGCTCGTTAGCCGCGTTTCATTGCACCTGCACGGCGCAACTACCCGACACTGTGCGATTATCTGCTCCACGTCTTGTTTTATGTGGTAACGCCTTACTTAATGGCCTGTTCTGATTGTTCTTTTTTTAGATTCACGTTGTTTCTTGTTTATAGACGGGTAGGCAGAGGGAACCTAGTGTTAAGGTATTCCGTTCCTCGTTTTCTGCTTAATTCTGGAAGCGTTGCGTGTTGATTGGCGGAATTCAACGCTGCGTTTTGCCTCGCCACCAGAGTCAAAGAATGATAATATTTAATATTTCATTTCCTTGAGTGGGAATCGAACCCATTACTTGTCGCGATCACACTCACGCGATTGTGACCCTGTGCCACGACTGGCCTCCGAAGAAATGAATATAGTGAACACATATTATAATTTCCTCGACTGGGATTCGAATCCACAACCTGTCGCGCTTAAGTGCGTGCAAGCCTGTGCGCCACAACTGGCCTTAATTAATGGCATATTCTAATTAATCTTTTCTTAACTTCACTCTGTATCTCACGCTCATGTAGCTAATAGAAGAGTATTCAGGTGGAACTTAGTGTTAAGATATACACACTGGTCTCGACTTAACGCCAAATTTTAGAGACAGAGACAGACACACAAAACAGCAATGAACTCCTCCCTGTGGGAATCAAACTCACAACCGAAGCATTTACAGTCAGACGCTGTGCCGCTGCGTCGCGAAGTCCTCATAATTCTGTTCTCGTAGTCTAATGATGATAATGTGATTTAGGTATTTAAGAAATGTTTACTCTAGGCACAAGTGGTGGTTATGGATTCATTTTATACTCAAATATTTTTTCATATTAAAGTACCTTTATTTTCTTACTTGTTTATTCCCGACTGCTAAGGAAGGGTTATGTTTTTCGCGCGTATCTTGTATGTATGTAATATTCATTATTACCTCGTATCTCCAGAACCGCTGAACGGATTTACATATTTGAGGTATCGTTAGATTCGTATTAGCAGCCCAAGAGTTCTTAAATAGGTGACGTTAATAAAAAATAATCATGGCGGCTGTGGTACGCCATTGGACTTAGTGAAAAGAAATTTTTTCGTTTCGAATACCACAATATGGGTATCAAATTCAAGAACTTACTACGAGGATTTCAAAAAGGTATATCATGATTATGATTACCATAATGAATTCTAACAAAAAAGTGAAAAATAAAAAAAATATTTGTAGAAACAAAAACCCCGACTGCATAAAACTAAAAAGAAAATAAACAAGTCCAATAGTTTATTAGTATTAACAGTATATAGGGACCTATAAGTAATTCTTCAATCAATAAAATCTTTACCAGGGACCCCGCAAAATTTAAAGAGGTCCCGACTGTCGACAATAGAATTTGGAAACCGACGACCACTAAACCATACAAACTTATCAAACGATTACAAAATTAGAAAAACAATAACAAACTGAATTCGAATACAATTATATAAACAATTACAGGTATTGTGTTTATTTTATTCTATTTCTTTCCGTTTCTCAATTGACTTTTCATTTCGATTCACTCTTGAATTCTCCGTGCGTGAATAAATTAACTTTCCGAGAGACGAATGTATATCTTCCCGGGGCACCCCCGGGAATGGTACAGGCAATTTGGTTTAAGTAAATTATAAGCTTATTATAATATTCCTTCGATTAATTTGCGTTACAAAATTGTAATGGTTGACAAATGTACTGTATTTTGATATGATCGACGATCAAATTTGATTTTCTATGTTTCTTTTTTGTTTTTTAAAAAGTCTTTCATTATGTATAGCCGTTGGAATAAAATAATATACTTTTTTTTGGCAGAGTATTAGGGTCTTTTTGCGGAATTCAAAACCGCGCTTTGTCTAGGTACTAGAGCGAGAAAATAAAAATATTAAATATATCATTCCTCTAGTGGCAATCGAACCCAAAATTGTCGCGTTTACAGTCGTATGTTTGTGCTCATGGGCTACGCCGGCCTCAATAATTTTTTCAAAGTAGAAACGAATAAAGAAACTTCACTCAAAATGTAATATTTCAAATTTCAGCAAGCAGCTGACTAGTCTGCGGGATTGCGGGATAAAGCGTGAAACTAAAAAAAAGTAAAAATTTTTACGTTGTCTTTTTGCGAGCGCATTAAAGCAAATAATACTTTTACATTTATAAAACTTTCATAAGATCTTAATATCTTTTAAAAGTTTCGCTAAAGATTTTAAAAAGTTTGTCCACTAATTACCGAGACTTTACGTTGTAATATTATTTTAATTTCATTTTTCTTCTTTTTATATTATTAAAATTACTGTCTGGTTGTGAATGCGACGTTTGTGAGCTCTCTCTCTCTACCTAGAGAAGTAGGTAGAGTAGGTAGAGACCACTCAAGGTATTATTAATTTATTAGTTTGTTTAGTGTCTCTGCATTGATACCTATAAAGCGCGGCTTGGAGTACCGACACAAAACACGCCATGTTTCGAAAATTCAGTAGAAAATAGATAACGGAGAAATGCATCTCAATGCATGACATTCTGTTCTCTATTTTCCTAGTTTACCTAGGGTAGGCTGAGCTTATACCCTGCTATATGTGAGAAGCAGCGCGAAGTTAAAAAATGTAAGCTTAGGAAAAAAAACTACTGTTTAATGCTACTATTTCAATTTTGTGGACTTCAAACTGGCCATCATTAGATCACATTGTGGCGTTTTAACAGTTACTTAATATTGGATACAATCAGTCATCTATACTAATATAATAAAGTGAAAATGTTTGTTTGTTTGCTTAAACGCTAAGATCTCTGGAACTACTGATTGAGTTTACATTTTTTTGTCTTATATCAAAGCTGTTGTACTACAAAAACATTCAGTTTCATTAGTTCTAAAATAAAAATCACGACATCGTATATCAACATTTTATACATTTTGTTACAAAAAATAATTAAAAATTCAAAGGCGATTTTTAACCGTTCTTTAATTGACAAAGATATTGAAATTTATGAGTGAAAGTAATTCTATCATGAAGTAAATTTTGTGAAGATAATATTTGCCTTTATAGCATGCAATTTAGACGTATACTTTCGAGAAAATCTAAAATTAAAATAGTTCAACACTCTGTTTACAGTCGCAATCCTAAGCTAGAGTTCCGCAGGGGGGAACTTGCCGCCGATTGCATCTTCGCATGCAGCCCCGTAGTACTTGCACTTTCTCAAATTTATAAAAATAAGTTTTTCCTGTTTGAATGTATAAATTATATAATGTATCTGTTGGCAAATGCAGCACAATAAAAGAATTATAGGTGGTATGCAGGCGAAGCCGAATGGGCCGCTAGTTTTAAATAATGAGAGAACAAAGCCTTTAAATATCTTTTGTTCTAAGATAAATATATTCTGCTAAAGTCAGTTCATATCTTTTTGCCTTTTGTTAAACATTAACTATATAAAGTTTGACTTTTAGGTCACCGAGAGGCATTTACACTTTAAATGTCACTTTCAAATTTAAAATTTCATTAGATACATAAAATTTATATTTGTTATATTTTATTTATTTAAATTTATATTGCACTTCTTCGCTCTGTTGTCGAGGCAAAGTGCGGCGTCGAGTTCCACCACTCAACCCGCAATACCAACAGAATTTAGCGGAAACTGGGAAGCGGCAGTGTCTTAACCTATCCTGCTGTGTGCTGGATACAGCATGAAGCTAAATTTTAAAGTTATATTTTATATATAAGGTATACTTTGTATGACAAATTAGGTAGGGTAGGCAAAAACTCAGCATAAACGTATGTTTTATTGTGTTGACTTAGAAATAAATATCCAGTTCTACAGGATCTGGATTTTTATAGGTGATGACAGATAGACAGACAGGAAGATGGACAACAAAGTGATCCAATTAAGATTTAATTCTTTCTTTTGAGATACGAAACTCTAAAAATAAATGCGGTATTATATTCCGTTACCGAGAATGCACTGGAACAGTGCATATTATGCAAACGCATAATAGGCAAGAATGGAGTGTTTCATAATGTCTCACTAGCTATGTACAAAGACATCCGGAAAATGTGGCTGGAAGTGCATGCATAAAAGACATAAAGTTTCAAATTCCTTTTTTTTAGCATGGAGTTATTTCAGTTAATAATATAAAAAGAAGAAAATTGTATATTGAGCTGTAGGCAAAGGAAGCCTGAAAACCTAGTGTTAAAACACTACGTTCCCATTGAGACACTTCCGTTTACCACTTCGTAGAAATTACATAAAACTTAAATATATATTTCCAAGAACAGCACCGAAACGCAAACAAATTGCACAAACTGGAACACTTTACCAGGAAAGTAGAATAATGAGGGACGAAAATTAATAAATGAGATCACAAAATATCTTATTACAACATTTCCTGAGGCAGCGTTTCCGTACAGCTATAAATAATTAGCAAAAGAAATACTTTAAGTTGAATCCTCAGAGTTTTAACTTATCGCTAAAAAGTCTGGTTGAAGGGCGTTGCTGCTTGTTTTCTAAGATTTTTTTCTTTAATAAATTTGAGTTAATTTATTTTTGTTACTGTGATACCGTTTGGCTGATTGCAAAAGATAGTTAACTTAACTTAGCTTCATGCTTTATCCCTAGCGGGGTAGTCAGAGAGAACGGAGTGCCAAACGCTACGGTCTCTACATACCTCTTTCGCCTCGTCCACTGTCATCAACCTATTCATACATGCCTTCCGGGATGACTGAGGAATGGTTTTCGATTCAGATGAATATTTTTTTTTGTTTCCCTGCACTGGTGAGACAAAGCACGGTGTCGAGTTTCGCTACTTATTACGCATCTTGGAAATGAAAAACGGCCTTTTTTGACATTGCCAACCCTGCTGTGCGGGATAATTTAAAATCTGAACAAGTACTACTCAATACGTAATGCCTGAAGAATACACCAGAAAGACGGAAACGGAAATATCTCAATAAAAATCGCAGTGTTTTAACACTAGTTTCCTAGTTTCCCGCATACCAGGTGAAATGGCTACGTGGGGGATACAGCGTGAAGCTATATATAAAAAAATAAATACGATATTTTTTTTCAGCTTCACGTGGGATCGAGTCGAGTCACAACCAGTCGGTATTACAGTCACATTTCGTGCCGCTGCGTAACGACTAGGAAAATAAATAAATACCATATTATGTTAAATATATGACCTACATAATCAACTATTATTACTGTAAAAGTAAATTCTACCATGTTATAATAAAACCACAAATGAAAATATTTTGAACGAAATTAAAGTAAAATGATTAATCATAACTTCATTTCAATTTTCATATTTTCCTAATGTTATTTTAATAAAATTAGATTGTTAAAGCGTTAGAGCCAAATCAATTAATATGAAAAAGTGATTTTTCAATATGATGTTATAAAAGATTTTTTCATAAATATATTTAAATATTTTACATTTATTAAATTTAAATATTAAATATTCGAGGGAATGATCTCTCGAGTGGGAACGATAGTACAGACACACTTGTGCCCCTGTCTGCAAACAGCCTTCTATTATATGTATAATTTGATATAAATTTGGACTTATTATAAATTTTATATCAAAGTATAATATATATTTATATATATATTAAAACTTTGCAAGTAAATTAAAATATTTTTTTTTCAAATGCTTTTATAATATTATACTTAAAATTATTTCTAAACTTGCTCGTTCATTAGTGTCTATTGTTTATAAAAAAATCAGACAAGCGCGAGTTGGGCCGCCCACCAACGGTTCCGTACAAAATTTGACGATCTCGAACTCTTTTCGGAAATTCAATCCTAGCTTAGCCAGAGCCCTCTTATCTTATACCTCACTTGAGCTAGCTCTTAATGCTAACTTTTTATGATTTAGCCACAATTGTATAGTTTTCAATTTCTTTGCTGAACTAGTACTACCTGTAGATGATAGCCGCCAAATTTCATAATTTGGCTCCAATCATCTAGTATCAAAATTTTCTCGGTCAACCGGAAGTACCTTATTAATTTTGATTCTTTTTATAGTGTCGAAACACGCGTTTTTTACGATATAAAAGGATATATAGCATATAAAAAAGACATGGCTTTTTATATCGCAAATAACACGTATTTCTATTTATAAAAGATATATATTAAGTAAGTGTAGAAAAACATCTTTTTTAATATCACGGTTTCGTAGATTTGAGTATATATGAGATATGGTTTTAATTTCGACTTGATATCTCCAAGCGTTTCTGAGATAAAGGTTCTTACCATAAAAATTTGGGAAATTAAATATGATAATTTTCTTTAATTGATATATTTTAACTTTTGGTTGAAGTAATTTTAAGATTACCATTTGATTTGGTGTATCTATGTGTATAGTAAATAATTTTACTTATCTAATATATAAAGAAGTCAGAGGACAGTCGTTCAGTCACCAGCCCCTCTTTCAGACGCTTCTCACTTCGTTTCCATTAAAATACTTTCATTCTCCACTTTCCGTTTAAATCTGGAGGCATTCCGTGTTAAGTAGCGGATCTCAACGCTGCATTATGCCTCGTTACCATAGCGAAGAAAAGTAAAAAAAGTAAAATATCATTATTAAACATTTAATTTCCCCAAGTGGAAAGCGAACCCATAATCAATGTCTGCATTCAGACGCTGTCCTACTTTGCCACCACATGACTATAAGTCAAGAGAGTTTTTTTATTATGTAAAGATTTTCGAGTCCTCTAATAATCCGACGAGTGTTATCATATATGCACGAGCACGACTTCTAAAGCATCTAATTATATCTTGTACTTATGACAATATCGCAGGTAGGTACTATTTCTTTTTGTTAGAGAAATATGAAACAAGGGCGAGTCTGGCTCGTACACTGAGAGATATTTGCCATAGTCCTAGGTCAACCGTACTGAAGTACCCATCGTTTTAGTTGATTCTCTTTATAGTGTTGAAATACGCGTTTTTGGCGATATAAAAGGCCATAACTTTATTTAAGTAAATGTAGAAATACGATTTTTTCAAGAAATCTTGGGACTGTAGACCTGAGTATATGGTGAATTTCAAATCGATATCTCAAAGTGCTCCTGATGTTAAGGCTCTTGACAGACAAACAGACAGATAGACGGACCGACGAACAAAGTATAAGGATTCCTTTTTTCCCTAAAAGATACGGAACCCTAAAAAACTAAATATGAAATTAAAAAAGATACCGTCTTCATAATATTTTGATATTTTGCTTTATGAGGTCGTCGTGGTGCACGGCGATGGCCGTGGAGTCGATACCCAGCCGAGGGAATAAATTATTATTTATAAATATTTTCATTTCTTCGCTCTGGTACCAAGCCAAAAGCCCTGCGTTGACTTCCACTACTCAACACACAATGCCTCGAAAAATTCGGCGAAAAGGGAGGAACGGAGTATTTGTGTGTCTGATTAAGTTTCTTCTGCCTACTCTGTTGTGTGGATATAGCTTGAAACTGATTTGATTTTAATTTATGCTTAATATGTTTTAAAGTAAACTTTTTAGAAAACTTATAAAAATTTGAACATAGCGGAATTTCAAACCGCAGCCATTGGAAGACGAAAGGGGCGAAGTGGTAATGGAGCTTGAATCGTTACCGCTAGGTTATAATTTTAAAACGTTTACTTAAATATGTAATAATACTTAAAAAAATATTAAGATTGTTTTAAAAGACAAAAAAATAATCTACCAAAATTTTGTGAGCAAGTAAACATAGATTGAACGATAATATTAATTAATAGTGCTGCCGTTACTACGCCTTCGTGGTCACGTTTGCGGGCGCAACTTCAAACTATGAAACAGTAACGTGGAATTAGAATTTATGGAATGAAAAAAATATATACATATATGTTTTAAATAAAATAGGTTCACACTGTATACCGCACACAGCACTGTAAGCAGGGGGAACTTAGTGTTAAGACACTCCGTTCCCCACTTTCCGCTAAATTCTGGAGGCATTGCGTGTTAAGTGGCTTTGCTTCGACACCAGAACAAAGAGATGAAAATATAAATTTAAATAAATATTTTATTTCCTCGAGTGGGGATCGAACCCATAACCAGTTCTGCACAAATGTGCCGACAGGCTTATATATTTAAATACATTTTAATTTTTTTTATTGTTATTGAACTCTCCTTTTTGATATTACTGATATTATCTGTTAACAAATTAAAATGTATATGTATGTACCTAGATCGTTGCTTTGGCAGTGAAGAGACTCTTACGCTACATTACCTTTCCTTTTCTTTTCTATTGCTACTTTTGCCACGCTGTAGCATGGTAGGCAGAGGGCGCCTGAGAGTGTTAAGACACTTAACTCTCCACTATACTCTGAATTCTGGACATTGCGTGTTTTGTGGCGGAACTCAACGCCGCACTTTGTCTTGTTATTAGAGCGACAAAATGAAAACGAAGCTACAACCGTTACGTTAACAGCCACAATTCTTGATTTCCTCTACCTACTATTGCATACGCGGAATACAGCGTATAGTGGAAATAAGTAGATTTAGGCCAGTCGTGGCGCAGGGGCACAAAGTGTGCCTGTAAATCGCCTGGTTGTGAGTTCGATCCCCACTCGAGGAGATGAAATATTTATTTACATTTATATTTTCATTTTCTTCGCTCTGGTGTCAAGGGGAAAGCGCGGCGTTGAGTTCCGGCACTCAACACGCAATGCCTCCAGCAATTGGTGGAAAATGGGGAACGGAGTGTCTTAACACTAGGTTCCCTCTGCCTACCCTGCTGTGTGCGGGATACAGCGTGAAGCTGAAAAAAAAAAAGATTTAGTAAAAATTTTGTAAAATAGACCAAACACGTATATTAAACCACTGTCCTATCCAGTTATCTATGTAAACAGTTTTAGGGTACGCTATGTAAGTTGTACTATTTGTTTCTGTCAATGGGTTCAACAATAGAACTTTTATTGGCGAATGCCGGTATTTATGTAATTACAAGTTTCAGCTTTTGTTGGATACGGAATCAATCAAAACTTTGTGTTTTCAATGTATTTTGTATATACTATATCTCTATATCTTATAAAATAAGAACGCATTTCGTCTCTGTCTGGCCTTTCTAAGCGATCTTCTTCTAAACCACCCAACGGATTTTGATGTGGTTTTCACCATTAGGTAGAGTATTTCTCAGGGAAGGTTTATATATAGTTTATTATATGTATATTTTGTAGTAATTTGACATAAATATGATAAATGTGCATAAAGTCCTACCCGTTGAGACACTTTCACGCATGCGCTGCCTTAATGGT
>JAATLQ010034590.1:0-23630 GCA_013421005.1 Heliconius erato x Heliconius himera
CAGGTGGTGTTGCAGCCGCCTGGCTACAACACGCTCGAAGAGCTTGGCGATCTCGCTCAAGAGCACGATGGGCCTGTAGGCGGAGGCTGAATCCGCCGGGCGACCCACCTTCTTAATGAGGACTAACCTGCCTGTCTTCCACCGCTGTGGAATTATGGCTTGAGCCAGACAGGCAGAGAATAGTCCTCGCACTCTGGGCCCCAGGGTGTTCAGGGCCAGAGTAAGTGCCCGGCCGGGGAGGCAGTTGGAATTGACAAACACCTAACCTAACTATAACCTAACCTAACAGTCTACCGGTGACAACGGACTACTGCAGTATTCGAAACATCGGGTTTCCAAAAATGTATAATACTAAATATACTCGATTAATCGCAATTAATAGTTGAATTTAAAATGTGTAATAATCGTGAAAATTACAGGTATCAAAAAGCAATATAATATTCTAATAATAAAAATGTTACTTTCTTCAATATATTTATCGGATACGGATAAAAAGCTCGCTTTACCTTTAAAAGCTTTAAGCTCTATGGAGAATTGAAAGGAAGCTTATCTTCACTTTGAAATATGTATGCTTTAAAAAAATTTAATTTCTTATATCCTACATACGAGTATTCAATATCCATAACGGTTCCTCTCATCAGTGAGATTATTTATATGCTTTTATAAGTTTATTTTTTAGGAAAATATATGTTATTTATTTATTCTTCAAAACATATATGAATGATATAAGAATGTTTATACTTTGTTGTTACGGAGCACAACTCGGTTAATTGGTTATATATATTTTTGCCCTGGTGGAAAGTCTGGAACAGTATATTAACACTGGAATTCTTTATTCTAACCTGTTAAAATGGGAAAAAACGTAAAAGTGTGATGATAAGTAATCTAAATTTGATTGAGTGGCTATATACTTTCATAAATAAAATAAATCAGCTTCACGTTGTATCCCGCACACAGCAAGGTAGGTAGAGGGAACCTAGTGTTAAGACACCCCGTTCCCCATTTTCTGTCGGATTCTGGAGGCATTGCGTGTTGAGTGGCAGAACACAACGCAAAGAACCCACAACCAGTCGGGTTTATAGTTTGTGTCCCTGCATTAAGACTGGCTTCAAAGTTATTTATATTTATTATTGAATCTTGTTTTATTGTTGCTCATATATTTCTCTTTACAAAAAAAAAAACAAAACGAAAGAGTCATAAATTTTGTACAACCAAATGATTAAGATAAATGATGAAAATTAATATTTTTTAGCAAACTTTTAACTTGTCACTGCCAAAGTAAAAGCTAAAACATTAAAGTTTCCCATGAAAGCTCGATCTCAAAGTCGTTTAATAGGCCATTGTGGGAAAGTTAGTGAATGGGATTTTTTTGATTCTGCGACGCGACAAGGAAAACCACTTTTACTGTACCTATGATTTTGTATAAAATGTAAATTAGCCATTCATTTTTATATAATTGCCTTTTAGAACACCGTGGATCTAGAACACTGTAGTATTAAGTTAATTGTATTTTTTTCTAATAAAAAATAATAACATAAATGCTATAATTTTAGTTATTTATATATTTTTTATATTTCACATGTTAAAACACTCCGTTCTCCTTTCGTTCCGTTTTGTCTTGTTATGAGAGCGAGAAAATGAAAATATTTTTTTATTCTCTTTCATTCCATTTCAATTCGGATTCCAACTAAAAACCAATCAAAACCAACACGAACTAAGCTCAAAACCAAACTTAAAAATAGACCGAACAGACAATTCCCCAAAAAAGAAATACCCGAAGAATACATTCAACAAGAAAAATATTTAAAGAATCCACCCGAAGAATATAAATCTTTGTTTTGTAATGTGAAACGATTGAGTGGAACAAAATTCACCATCGTTCACCAACAATCGCGGTAACCCCATTCCGTGACGTGTTCCGCTGTACACAATAGGAGCAATAAATATACATCAATGGCAGAGCGATTCATTGAAGAAAAGTTGGTCGAAAGCCTTTTTTATAAAGCACCCAACTAGGTTATTATTTGTCGTTATATTTCCTTTTATATTTGTAATACGTTTGAATGAACATTGAAGAATGATTCTTTATTAGCGCTGTTTTGTATTCTTGTCAAATATTAATTGTCGCCATTGTATTGATGACCTGTAGTGCAATGGTTATAGGTTCGATTCCAACTCGGAGAACTGGTTATTTTATATAGCTGTACACGAAAAGACTTGAATAACAAAAAAAAAACAAAATACAATGCTGTTTATAGAAAGATTTTTTATGCACTCTAATTTTTGGCTATCTGCTTAAATTAAGGCCAGTCGTAGCGCAGCGGCACGAGGTGTGACTGTAAAACCGACTGGTTGTGGCTTCGATCCCCACTCGAGGAGATGAAATATTTTTTAAAATTTATATTTCCATTTCTTCGCTCTGGTGTCGAAGTTAAGCGCGGCGTTGAGTTCTGCCACTCAATACGCAATGCCTCCAGAATTCGGCAGAAAGTGGGGAACGCAGTGTCTCAACACTAGGTTCCCTCTGCCTACCCTGCTGTGTGCGGGATACAGCGTGAAGCTGATTTAATTTTTTTTTGCTTAAATTAAGCGGTATTTTGGCTATGTTAAGTGGCACTGGATTTAAACCACATATGTCATGAAACCATAAATATTGGTGTTAAGTCTTAATGTAGTGTGAATAGACAAAAATACTAAATTATATGTACCGTGATTTTGAATATATATGTATTGTATCTACCTATACATATTATACACAAAGTCCTCCAGCGCATCTGTCTGTTTGTCTGTCTATTTTTAATTTAAAAAGTACTGCAAGGATGTTCATGCGGTTTCGCTTTCACCAATAGATAGTGATTCTTGAGGAAGGTTTAAGTGTATAATTTATCTTAGTTTTAGTCTAAATTGAGTGATAAATAATTGATTAAAGTAATGTACTAGAGGTTTGTGGATCTATAATAATGCTATAAAAAAGTCTGCAATATAATATAATAGATGATTTCATTATATTATTGCAGACTTTTGACCCCAATGAAATAGATGATTTCATTATATGCAAAAATATTAGTGATAAAAATGCAAGATTGATTGATTGACTGACTGAATGGCTGTTGAGGGAGGTTGTGGGAGACTTTAAACTATTTTTTTGGCACTTAAGTTTTCTGTGCTGTTCTTGAATTGGAAAAGGCGTTTGACAGGATTATGTGACAAAAAAATGTGAGATAACAACCCGGTACAATGTGTGCCCTAGCTGCAGAGTATAAGGTCTCTTTATATATGTCATTGTGCGCTCGTGACACGTCGAGTATATTTGACATCTGTATTGAGTATTAAACAAGGTTGCGACGTATCAGCAGTGGGATAAAATTGTATTTGGACAACTCTCCCCATGGAGTGGAACAAAGCGACATCGACAAGCATTAGAGTAAATTGCCTGTTGTACCACCATTCTATAAGAAGGGTGTAAAAGAGGATGGAAAAGATAAATATTATAATAGAACAAGCGAATGAAGTGGTATGTCTGGGCAATTTGCTTAGTAGAGACGGACGATATGAAATGGATGTAAAAAAAGCGTATTGATACCAGTAACAGATTTAATGGTGCCTTAGCTGCATTCCTGAGACAGCGAAACGTCAGCTGCGCGTTTGGCCATACACATTGCAGTGGTAATACCGACGCAGTTATACGGCAGCGAAGCGTGGATATGCCATAAATATGAAATAGAGTTTTATGCTGTAGAGTTGCGATCTGTTCTTAGGATATGCGGAGTCAGTTTAGCTGACCGAATTTGCAATAAAGAGGTTCACAGAATGGCAGGTACTAGCGAGGATGTCACAACAAAAAATTAAGAAGAATGTATTCAAAGCCACGTGGCTTTAGCACTTCGTAAGAATGACAATATAAAGAAAGACAAAAAAATTGAAGCAAGAGAAAGTAGTAAGAGAGTCAGTTACAGTTTGCTTGACTTTTGAAAACAGAGTATTATTAATACTCAGGTCGCGAGTGAAGCCACGAGGGGGCCCCTAGTTTATAATAAGAGTGTTCAATAGTCGTTTGTTTTCAAATTACACGTAGGAGTTCTTATATTTATTTATTTATTTATGGAGATGTATCTATATTACATTTCTACAATAAAAGTAAAGTCGTTGTATTTTAAAACAACAGATTGTTAAACTTGGATAAATATCGGTACATTAAGGTTTCTATCAAGGGGTATGAAAAAATCATATAGTTACTTATTTAAACTAGCATATGCTTTCGAATTTCGTATTTATTGAGGGATATACTAAAATCCCTAGGGGACACCCACCCAATAAATTTTATAGAAGGGTAAAAAAGGTTTTATTGGTACTAGTTTAAGATTATGACTAAGTAAATGATTTGACCGTGTTGAAACTACAAAGACATTATTATAAAGGTAATTTGAGATAAGTTTTGATTTGACATATTTGAATAAATTATGCAGGATAACGATAGGCTATGCCTTTGTGAATCTGTGTGGAGAAGTGTGATGGGTCATTATCTTATCCGTAGAAGTCAATGACTAATTACTCTTCTCCACGTTTTTCCCGCTTTGTATTACAAATAGGGTACTAGGTTGCGGAATTTAACGCCGCACTCCATCTTATTAGTTACAACTGTGAAAATATTATAAGTACAAGTGAAAACATCATAAATAGTATAAAAAATATCCGAGGGATCAAACATACAAATATTACTACTATAATAATACTATAGTACGTTATATACATTTGACAAATTTATATGTACATAAGTGTTTATTTTCTGAAAATAATCATATTTTTACAACATCAGATTATAAACCTTCGATATTTTCGACTTTGCTTTAATCTTTAAGAGGATTCAAGTCAGTGTCATTTTGTCTCATGATCGTGTCATATCAAGATCAAATTAACAGTAAATATCGAAGTCTACGTGACTTTTGAGCATAAAAAAATTAAGCTTCCACGTTAATGCTATTCAAAGCTATAAGCTTTTATTCTTCGATTTTGCTGCATTTTGTATGAAATTTGAAATTCGCCGCGTAATCATAATTAGGTACTTCCCATCAATCTATGACATTTTAAACAAAGTGAGAACTTACAATATAAATAAAGAAAATATTCGAAAAATAGAATTTGTATTACAGAAAAAAGTCTATTACAAATATTTGCAGTTTATTTCATATAAAATGGGTGCATATGCAAACTTAAATTTGTCAACTTTTACAAGTTGTACTTTCCGTTGACCTACAATCGAGATATTGTTACGAAACCTTCCGTGGGCAAGTCCGAGTCGCAACTGACCGTTTTTTTCTTTGAGTTAAAATTTATGTATTTTATTTTACTTACACATCTTAGGCACTATATAGATATTTTATAAAATTATTAATATATAATTTATTATTATTTTATGATAAAAACAGGTTAAAAAGATGTATGAATGTATTTATGCGGCTACGTGCCATGATACAACATTCCAAAAATTTTTACTCAAGGCCAGTCGTGGCGCAGGTGCAAGCGTGCGAGTGTAAGCGCGTCAGGCTGTGGATTCTATTTCCACTAGAGAAAATTAAATATTTCATATTTCTATGTGATCGAGTGGGAAAGGGTTCGGTGGAGAGTGAGAAACGGAAGTGTCTTAACATTAGGTTCCCAGATTTCCTCGGCCTGTGGGATATAGCACGAAGTTGAGAAAGACAAAAAAAATCTCTAAGACGAAAGTAGACACGTAAGAAGGAAGTTGAAAGCTTAAGTTATTTTGATTAAAATTCACAATTTTTGCTCTCCTAACACAATGTAATTTAAACTTTGCATGTTTTCGCAATTTTCGTTCTTCTTACTTCTAAAAAAATTCGCTTGATGAGAAATATTTGTGTAACGACAATACTATGACGACAATATTTTGACGCAAGACATTTGTTGTTACAAATGTTACAACACCGCACTGTTTACTTACAAATGATGTAAACAACGATTTTATTCCTTTTTCCTAATAAAAATAAGGTCTAAAATGCTGTAAATGATATTCTTTATGTAACTTGTCTTTTGTAAAAGGCAAGGTTAATTATAAATTCCCAAGCTAATAATGCTGGTATTACAATTTCAGGATCAGTTTGTTGCAGATCGCAAACCCGTGTCACTTGTGACATCTTATATCCATAGATTTAAATTTAGGTTCGCCTATATTACTAGCTATAGCTCAAATAATATTTTAAAGTAAGTTAAGCTATAGATATTATTGTATTTTTTTACTCTAATCTGTATTTTGTCTATAGCTATAGGGAGAATATCAGAAGGAAGGTTGACTTAAGATACCCCACTCCCTACTTACCATTCAATTTTCGAAACATTGTGTGTTGAATATCAAAACTCTATTATAAATTCTTATTAACCGATTTCTGTAAGAAAAGGAAGTTATCAACTCGACCTTTTTTATTTTATGATTGTTACCTTTGAACTTTTGATTGAGTGAATCGATTTTAATGATTTTTTTATCTGAAAGCTAATGCTTTCTGTGAGGTCCTATTTTTTAAAATTCATTTAAAAAATGGGACCACACAGGAAGCACTAGCTTCTCTTCTTTTCTGTCATTTTTAACAATGGTATCTATGAGAAAATCACATAAGTCTTAAATTTGCATTAGATATGTGCGCGACAAATGCATGAATAACTCAATTAACGCCAACCGATTGCGATAATTCTTTTTTTATTTGAAAGGATACACTACAAGGATAGTTTGGTGAAAGTTTGGATAGATTCTGATTGCATTTCTTTTCAACCAATTTCAAAAAAGAAAAAGAAGATGTTCTCATTTTCAACCGACTGCATAAAAGGGAGAGGTTCCCAATTCACCCGAATATTTTTTATGTGAGTTCTTGCCAATATGTTAAAATGTTAGTTTGCACAAAAAGTGGTCCGCGGACCACTGGTGGTCCGCGGACCACTTAGGTAAATATGGTAAGCGTAAATATGGTCCGCGAACGACTTTAATTTTATGACTGGGGATGGTGAGGCGAAATTTCTGTTTAATTATCACAGTTAATTTTATAATATCTACATGCATAGTGGTCCCTGCTACCAAGAATAATATAAAAGTTGTCCTTGATCAAAAAAAGGTTGGGTTGCTTTATGTAAAATATTGTAATTTTGTTTTTTTTTTTTTGTTAAAAATTAATTTTCATACACTACTCCCCTTTACCTTACTTAACATTTAGCAGACCGAAGAAAATAAAATAATTCCCTTGAATGAGAATCTAAATCCACAACCATCACGTCTATAGGCAGACACTGCGTCGCAGTGCAGCCTGAAGAAAGAAGCTGGGGAAATATAACAAAATGTAATACGTATGTAGTTAATATTTAAAACATTTCCCCCACTTTGTTATAATTCTATGTGAATTTCTATTATATTTTTCATGTAGTAAGCAGAAAGAACGTAGTGCCACCATACTCTGATACTATTCGCTCGAAATCGAGACATTGCATATTAACTTGCGGAACTAAACGACGTAAGCCATTCGGTTAAGGGTGGCAACGCACCTGTAGTTCTTCTGGTACTACACGGGATAGTAGGTGGCGGTGATCACTTACCATTAGGTGATCTGTACGTTAGTTTGTCCTGTCTTGATCCATAAAAAAAAGATAGAATAAAATAATCTTAAAGCACATCCTTTAGCTTTAGCTTATCCTAACTGTCCACTTTAATAGAATATAAACAAACTGAAGACACCAGAGGAAATGGTTGAAGATTAAAAAACAACTTCCTTCTAACGAGACGCATTTTGAATGTAAAATGCGTGAAATCCCTTTTGGATTCTGGTTGTTAATACTAAGCATAATGTACGTATCTTTTCTAAGCCCGACATTGTTAATCCGTCCTTAAAAATATCCCTTTCACGTCGGTGCCATAGAAAAACACCCTTGAAATGACATAAATAAAATTTAATTCTTGTTTTTTATTGTACAAAAGGGTGGTATGTTTTATACGCAGCATAATATGGAGTGTTTTAGATTAAGTTAAATTTTCGATTAAAATAAAAACCGGTGTTATTTTTCTTGAGGTTTGTAAAAGTTATACAAAGACAGCATATGCAAAGGGAACCTGGGAACGTAGTACATACTACCGTTTCGTTTTATAGTGGCACACGTCGCAATTTGCGTTACAGTATTGGTCTTTAACAAACCATCTGTTCTCTTTTTCTTCTTTTGAATTCGAGGTAGCACTTGGCAAAGTGAGTTATGAATTATTTTCATTTTCCCGCTCTGGTAAGGCATTACCAGAGTGGGTCATATTTACTTAAATTTATATTTCCATTTCTTCGCTCTGGTGTCGAGGCAAAGAGCGGCGTTGAGTTCTGCCACTTAACACGCAATGCCACTTTCACTAGGTACCGTCTGCCTATCCTGCTGTGTGCGGGATACAGCGTGAAACTGATTTATTTTTTTATTTTTCAGAATGACTCGAATTGAAACCTATATAACCATCACGTTTCCAGTCGCTATCCCACTACGCACGACGGCCTCATTAACCTTAATTAATATCATTTATGCAGATAATGTTCTAATTCAAAAGAGATAAACCAAGTTTAAAACGTAGGAGAAATTGCAAGTAATGACAATGTAAATTAGGGAGCCATTACTCAATTCAAGCTTGGTTGTGACAGAGGAAGTTTCGAAAAGGGTACTTTAATTGCTTAGTAGAAAGGTTCCCGTTTCAAATCAACTTTCATCTACTTTTGACTAGCTATCGCTCAGTTTTGCTAAATTAATAGAAAGTGTATAAATAATATATGAGGGTGGATTTAACTTCTAAGTCGGGGGTTCAATGGAGCAAATTCAGTTACCATTTAAGGTCTGTATTTCTATATTAATATTATAAAGCTCTGAGGAACTATTGGTTCAAAAGGTTTTTTTATGTCTGTTTGGCCATTTATGAAAGAAGGCTATATAATATATTACACGATGTTAATCGTTTTGTTGTAGCCTACTGTAGCTAAGGCTACGTTCAGATGACAAGCGTTCAACGCACGCTAAACGTGCACAAAATTTTTTTATAGTGTTCACATGACACGCGCTTATCAGGCGTTGAACGCGTGTTATCGCGGTCTCCATAGATTTCAGTAGAGTTCTACATTTGCCGGAAATGGACGTAGAAACAGTTTTAGCGATGATTTTATACCGACGGCTGAACAGACGCGGCAGAAGACGGAGATATTGAGTCCACTCAATTTCCACACGATTTCTGAACGAACTTATTCCGTTAAAATGCGTATATCCGCGTCGAAAGCGCGCGCTCAACTGAACGGAAACATAGAAAACCAATGATCTCAAAGCGCGCGTTGACGCGCGCTGACAACAGACGAGCGCTAGCGCAGCGTCAACGCGCGCTTTATTAAAACGCGCGTTAGCATGTGTACGTCCTGAACAAAAGCTATGTAATTGTAAACGCGCGTTATCGAAACGCGCGTTGAACGCTTGTCATCTGAACGTAGCCTAAGTCAGAGTTACTTAGAAAAACATGTCACAGACGTTTGTTGTACAAGAAACTTAGCTATTTTCTTATCACCAAGAGGGCGAAGCAGGTTGTTATTTTGGTTTTTAAAGTATTTTTAGAAAAAAATGTTAACACATTAGATTTGTCTCTAGTCTAAAATGTTTAAAAACAACTTTTATGAACTAGAAATTTACACTGCTATAATAGTTTTTTTTGTAGCTTCGCAATGTGTCACGTACTTGGCAGGTTAGGCAGGGGGAATTTGGGACCCTAGTGTTAAGACACTCAGTTCCCATTAGGACATTTCTGTTCCCGACTTTCTGCGGAATTCTCGTCTCGTTTGCCTCGTCACCAGAGCGAAGAAATTAAAATATACAATATTTCATTCCCCCGAATGAGAATCGAACCCCTTGTCAACCCCAAGAACAATCTGTGACCCTGTGTATTTTTTTTATTAAAGACATCGCCACTTCTTTTACTCTTTTTATCTACTTATCTTATAGCACAGAGAAAAATTACCTACTTATTCACACAAATCGAACCTGTCGTCTATTCTGTAGTAAAAATATTTTCCACTGTTCCATAATGAAAATTCCCACCTACATTCAATTACCATCTGTAAGTGAAATTTAGTGTTATTACGCTTTTAATTTTAATGAAGACTCCACCAACGTCATATTTTACACGACAATGGACCTAATTATAATATATTGAATATTAATACTGAAATACATACATATGTATGATTATGAATGTATGTATGTATGTAAATCATGTTATTTACATAGTTATATGTATGTTTATTAACATTTTATTAGTTACCAGTGGGCGCATGCAGCTTCGCCCGCTTATTTGCACCCTTAGGGATAAATTCTAAATAAACCACGAAACACGTGTTCAATAAAATATTTTTAACAGCCTGAATTTCAATTTTTATAAAAATCGGTGGCAATTTAAAGTTTTTTCCATATAAACTTTTAACCTCTTATTTGAGCCCTTGAGGGGTGAATTCTAAAAAACCATGAAACACGTGTTCAATGAAATATTTTTAAGAGTCTGAATTTCAAATATTAGAAAAATCGGTGCCGATTTAATAAAAATTCCATACAAACTTTCAACCCCTATTGCATCTCTTTAGGGTTAAAATTTTTCAAAATCCCTTCTTAGCGGATGTCCAGATTATGAAAAGTTACCTACCTACCATAAGCGGTTACGGCTGTACGTGCGTCTTACCTCAGTCAGTCAGGTACATGTCTTTTTATATATATAGACTAGCGGCCCGCCTGCGGCTTCGCCTGCTTTAACTACATGTTTATTTATTTAATAAACAGAATTAATTGACAAGTGATTACCGCCGCCCACGACCCCGTGCAACACCAGAGGAGCTGCAGGTGCGTTGTCTGCCTGTAAGGTGGGTTGGGCGCCGGAGAATTAGAATATTACAGATTAAAGTAATAAAAAATCATATTAGAAGTCATTATAATTGTCAATCAATTCTGTTTATTATTTATTTAAATAATTATGTAGTTAAAGCGGGCGAAGCCGCAAGCGGGCCGCTAGTATTTAATATTTTTATTCCCTAGAAGGCAAAACGCTGCCTTAGGTTCCGCCATCATAACTGTGAGTAGAAGTTTCTATATTAAAAGTTATATAAGTGCAGCAAAAAAGTATCTATAATTAGAAGATAGATTTATTAATATTAACTTGAGACCTCCGCGCAATAAAAATATTCTTTATAGACGGGCAACAAAGCGAACCTATAAGGGTTTCGTTTTTTCCTTTTGAGGTACGGAAAAGGAATCTACATAGAACTCAACCAAAGCAAAATCCCAAAACGGTATCAAAAACTTAAATTATAATTAAAGTTGAAGTGAAAGTTTTTGAATTCACTTTGTTCATTTATGTTAGAAGATATTGGGATCGATACTTAATTCAGGGGGAACTTTAACCGAACCGGGTCGGGATTAATTTCACTTGACTAGCGGAATCACAGCTTTAAATGGCCGTAAAACTTTGTATCTCATTTAAGAGAAAATGACTGTGATTTTTGTTCTTGGATGTAGTGCTGTTGTGATGAATTTGAGATTTTGTGATTTTTTAAAGAAAATACTTGGTTTTTTATATAATGAACCACTAGATGATGATGAACTGATTGTAGCCAAGTAAGATAGCGTTTGACTCCTCTGTCCATTATGATAGCTACAGTGTAACTGAAATGGTTGTGGGTTCGAGCCACACTCGGAGGAGTAAAATATTTTAATTTCGCCCCATTTTCCGCAACAACTTAGACATTGGACGAAAATCAAAATATAAAGTATCATTATTTCCTTTCTTATTTTTAAATTTTTATGCTTATTACTCTCTCAGTTTTGTATATGAGAGGTCTAAGTTTTATGATTTACCTTGTGAGGCAAATTATATCACATTATTATTAGATATTTCCAAATTGAAATTATAAATTATTTTTTTTAACTTGATTGGTAATTTCGATTTGAGAATATTCTTTTAAGTCCAGGTTTTTTTGTGTGTTGGCTACTCTCCTGTTTATATCCTATATATGACCGGTCTTTCTTAATTGAAATTTATTTTCCAAACAGCGTGTATAAATGTACATACATGTCTATAATTGTATGTTTATAAGAATAAAACCTCAGACAAAGGTAAATATTAACGTAAGAAATACTTGAGATATAAAATGTATTGTTTTCTGTGTTTATTTATATTTTGTTGCAACGAAAGCGCAGTTGTTGACTTAAGAGCAGTAAACTTAGGGACCAGAAGAGCTTTGTGTACTAAAAAAGTTTGCTCAAGTAAACGCTACAGACATTTACAATATTACTTCAAAATATTTTATGGTGGAAATAAAGGAAATGGATTTATATTATGGCCAATGAATTACAGAAAAACTTCAGTTTGGGAAGTAGCTTATTTCTATTTCTTAATTAAAATTTCAATTTACTTCTATGGGCAGAAGTATGAAATTAGTGTTATTTGAGTACATTTTTAACGATTTTTTTACGATTTTATTAGGTTGACTTGTATGTAAGAAACTAACTGAAACTGGAATCTAAGAATATGAATTACACATTACTTTTAATTGTTGTATCATCATGAAACTTGACAATTACATTAAGAATAAGGTAATACAATATTATGGTATCATCGAGCTGGTCTGATGATGGGAATGAAAGGTTGCTGGAACCTTGGACTGCCTACTAGTAAACATATTGAGTTTAGGTTCATTCGATTCGTTTCTAATTTAGCCTATAGGCATCCAATTCCCAGCCACGTACATCTACGGTACGGTACGTAGGGTCTCGTAATTTTTCGACTGTACAGTCGTATGTGGCCCTAGAGTAGAGTAAAATCACTTAGTGGTCTCCAGATTGAAGAGCTAGATTATTCTAATCTCAAAGGTCAACAATACAACACAGACACTAACGGAGAGGAAGAGGATGCAGGCTCATTCGTCTACTTAAAATAAATGTATAAATGTCAAAAATATTTCGATACCAAAGACTAAAAAGAATAAGATATAAAGACTTTTTTGTAAGCAAATATTATTACTAAGTTACTGGCGGAAGCTGCATGAGATTGCAGAGGAGCATAACATTTATGCCGCCAAACCAAAGTTATCTCGTCCACAAGCAAGAACTTTACATTTGGCCACTGTTGACGCATTATCCTTATGTTTTAATTTGCCGGAAGGACGTGCAAAATGTCGGTGAACGTCGTGTTTTCTCGCTGTTTTCGCTTGTTTTGTCTGAGTTCGACAAACTGTTACTTTGAATAGACTTTTTAATGTATATATATTTGTAATATAGTCGTGCTGTTACTTCTGATGGAGCGCCGATCTCTGTAATCTGCTTCAATCAAAGCAGTCAATCTCTGTAATCAAATATTATAATTAAAAGCATTTAGTTTACACTTCAGCCCTGATATAAAGACAAGTTGAACGATACATTATTTATTTTTTGGGTTTTATGTGCATTTATAAAAGCGTATTTTCAAGCGTCTTTTCAAGTGTTTTTGAGCTATTAATTTATTATTTTTTATTCCAATGGTATTAAGAAGCGGGAAAGACAAGTAAACACATCGTCTTTTTTAATGTACAGTATAAATAAAGACAATCAATTCACACTATTCGTTCTCTTGTTTGTAAAAAAACGAATACTATAATTATTTTGAAGGATATATTACAAAACGTATTTAAAATTGAACATAGTAGGATTTGAACCCACGCCTTTAGGATAACCAAAGTCCCAGCGGTCTGACTGTTGTCTTATCTTACGTCCTGTATGTTCTTACGTCGTAATTTTTACACGCTTGTTAAAATTTATTTATATTGTTAGTTGCTGTTGTTAGCATACAATAAAATATTTTATTTATTATTATCTTTTCCACATTTATATTTTATCCCCAAACGGGGGAGAATCTAGTGTCAAGACACTCTGTTCTTCGCTTTTAATCATAATGAAGAAAAAAGATCCAACATGGAGGTCTTTTTATCAAAAACCTCTATTTTTCTCCAAAAGTGCCTTAATAATATAGTTTTCAGGAAACACAAGTGTAATGCTTTTTCCCGAGTAGAGCCTTTTAGTGGAAACTCATAAAATTCAAGTCATACCCAATCAAAGCCCACCGATAGCTTTCACTGTATAATTAATCTCGTTTAAGAAATGGTACAGATGCAACTCGATACATTGATAAATAGATTTTTGCCGTTAACCACTACTTTTGGGTTATAGAGTGGTTCTTGATTTCGGTTTTTAGCTCTGCCATATAACACGAAATATTCTGTATAGAAAATAGTGTCTTTACACTTAGTTGTCTTCGTGTGTATCTTTCATCGTAACAGAAAAAAGATTTACTGATATTCAGCGAATCTTTTTCTTTCTTATCTTTTTTCAACTTTATACTAAAAGGTAAAAGTTTATGTTCATAGGTAAACTCGGAATCAAAAAGCGACTAGCAGCTGATATAGAAACTAGCATTCTTAAATTTTTCGGACATGTCTTCAGGAAAGAGTACGACTGCATTCAACGCATTCGTGGTGCATGTCAAAAGAGCGTACTGTACCACAAAGTAGATAATCCGTGCATTTCATACTAAACATCAATGATAAAAATGTATGCCTTCTTGTTTCATTTGGAAATATCTGTGAGTGGAAGTTAGTTTGATTTTTAGCTCAGATGGTTTGAAAGTGGAAAATGGAGCTACTTATTACTAACTTCTCTCGACTTACTACACTATAATAAATATTCTACGTAGTCATTGTACTTTTTTCGTTGGATCATCGACTGATAAATAATGTTTTGTTAGGTAATATTTATTTTTAAGTAGAATTCAGTTTTATGTTTTTAAGGGTTTACTTTTATTTTTTATGTTCATATATATTCTTCTTGACTTGAGGCCCGTCGTGGCGCAGAGGCACAAAAGTGGCAGGTTGTGATTTTGATTCCCACTCGAGGTATAAAATATTTAATATTTTTTTCTTGGCTCAACTCAACACGTAATCCCTCCAAAATTTAGCGCAAAGTGGGGAACATAAGTGTCTTATTGGGAACGGAGTGTCCTAACATTAGATTCCCTTTGTATACCCTGCTATGTTCGGGGTACAGCGTCAAGATAAAAAAATAAAAATATAAATCTAGTCAGATGTTATGCCGCCGCACTAAGGCGGACTTTGGTTATCAAATGATAACATATTTTAAATTCACAGACTAAATTCCACAAGTATCCAAGCTTCTTAGATAAGTTGTAGGGAGAGCAAATGCAAATGTAATTTTGATGTTTACTCCCCAAGTCCTCGGATGGCCCGTCCACTGTCCACTTAAAGCATTATGTTGCAAGTCAAACAAGAAATTTAAAAATACTTGCTACATTTCACTGTATTTGCAAGAAAGTTATGTGATGTTCATCTTTGGAAGAACAATCTCTTAAAGAATGGACGAAAAGTATTAAGATTTTTCTTTTAAATATTCATATTTTTAGTTTCACGTTTTATTCCGCTGCATGTAGCAAAGTAAACGGAAAGAACAAATTCTGTTATTCACTTTCTGATTAACTTGAAGACGTTAGCAATATAAAACGCATAAAAGAACACTTTAGAAATACAAGGCTAAGTGTAACTCGACGGTTGTGGGTTCGATCACACAATCGAAGAATTGATTTATTATTTATAAATATTTTCATTTCTTCGCTCTGGCAACAAGACAAAAGCCCGGCGTTGAGTGCCGCCACTCAATACGCAATGCCTCAAAAAATTCTGCGGAAAGTGGGGAATTATTATTATTATTATATAATACAGAAAGGAAAATAATTGAAATATACATTTATTTGATGGTGTCTATAGATATCGATTCCACAACAATTACTATATTATTATTATTATTATTATATACTTACAGCCAGCGGTTGTTCCACTGCGCCACTATAGCTTCTATATCTCTTTTTGATCGGAAAAGAGAAAGAAGTACTTGTAGGTCAAATTTGTTTATGTTCATAAAGTTACTAGCCGAGTAGTAGCCTGCAATTTCGTTTGCGTGACTTATAAAATGTAAAATTTTATTTTTGTTGCCGTATTCGAATTTCGAATTTCCGGAAATCTTCTTTAAATATTCACCTACACTCACAAGTAAGTCCTTACATGCCGAATTTCAGCGTTCTACGCCGAGTAGTTCCATTATCTGTTACTCGCCTACTAACTGAAGAGTATATTATAAAGAACATAAAATGATATTAAAAAGGCTTAAAATATATATTTTTTCTTGCTTATATTAGTAAATTGAATAAGACTAGCCTTGTATTACTATAGTTTGTAAAATAATTATTTTCTTGATTGAGAGCATTATGGTCTACAAAATTATTAGTTCTACGAGATTATCTTGTATCCAAAACTGTCAACCCTATGTGAGCTACATACACTATATGTTTATGATTAATTAACTGTTAGAAAATAATTAAATCTAAATGTAAGCTGATTTTGTTATGCTTATGTGCCTATATTTATTAATAGAGTAGTGTTCTGCTCGGGGCTTCGCCCTTCACGATTATGGTTCTATCGGTATATTTTATGGATATATGAGGCGGTTGTGGTGCATACATAGCGTAAACGCCACGGTTCTTGATTCAATTTCCACTCGGCGGAGTTACTTATATATATTTTCTCGCTATGGTAACAAGAAGCGCGTCGAGAAATTAATTAAATGCCGCCATAGTTATTCATCGCAATAGTCTTATTTAAATTATATTTTTAGCTTCCCGCTGTATCAATACGCGATACAGATAGGCAGAAGGAACTTGGGAACATAGTGTTAAATTACTTTGTTTATCATTAAGACACTTCCGTTCCGAATTCTTGAGGCTTTGCGGTGTTGAGTGGCGGAACTCAGTGCCAGGCTTTGCCTTGTAACTGGAGGACACGAAAATAAAAAATAATTTATATCCCCGAGTGGTAATCAAACCCATAACCGTCACATTTACAGGTACACTCTTGAGCCCCTGCGCCACGATGGCTTCTTAGTCATATTTTATTGACACATAATTGAAGATCAGGAACGTAACAAACCAGCAAAAATTTAAAGTGTAGGGTTAGTTACTCTGGTATTTCAATAAAAACATTTCCCTGCGTAAATTTAAAGCAGTTAGTTATAGATAATATTATTTATATGTCAATCTACATAATATTATTTTTGTGTTTTTTTTAAACTCATATACAAATTGAACCCACGACCACTGCATGAATACACATATACAAATAAAATTTCCTTTTTCTATAAGTATAGACTAACATTAAAAAAAAACAAGCAAAATCACTGCTATATTCGTGTGGGAATTATATTTTTCAAGGGTTATCTCGATTATTATATAAATTATTCGAGACAATGGTATTGGACAATAACGTTATCAGTCGTTCGTGTCGGTGGAGCGTTTAATCGTTAACATTCTGTTTGTTATCGAAATACAGCAGGACGCTTATTTGAGTTATATTTAAATAAATATAAAAATATATATAAACATATACCTCGCACTAAGCAAGATAGGCATATAGAAGCTAACCATTCTTCATATATATACATATATTTTTAATATTTTATTGGTTTGCGATGTGTGTAGTGGTTAGATCTTCTTATTGTGGTGATCGCGAATAATTCACGATCTTTTAGAGATTCAGAGGTAACATAACAGTGTAAAAGAAGTTTAATTTGCGACACTTGGTTTCTTATACTAAGCTATCAGAAGGAAATCTCTCCAATAAGATATTTGCCATCAAAAAATTACTTATAGTAACTGAAATCTCTACAACCTTGCGTTGATATAACTAAGAGTTCTTCCAAAGTAAAATAAAGAGCGCGTCCTTCTACTTTTCGACTTCAGTTAGTTATAATAAAAGAAAGAACATACAAGGGCTCCACCCTGAACCTATATTCTGAATTTTGACATACCGAAGCAGCAGCAGCTTTCATTAAACCCTCCGGGGTGGATCAGTTTGGTGTACGTATATCATATTTACAATGCCATGGCAAAACATCAATTATTAGTTAACTGTTATACAAATATATGGAATTGTGTGTGTTTCTGAAGGTAATTGCTACCGTTTGCTTATATTAAGATTGTATTCGATTTTTGATTCGTGATGTTACTGGGTGAGATCAATATAAGTTGCCGGTTCGAACGCACTACGACTATTCGCTTCGAGTCTTTGTTATTTTTGTAGAACAAGGATTCCCGTTCAATACTTATAACAATATTATAAATGCATTATTTATATGAGCCATAATTAAAATTGTTATTAAGTGTAATTGCCTTAAATTATATATTTGTGCTTCGAGTGGGATACTGTACAACGGTTGTAGCGAGACGTCATCTGACTTCACCGCGTTCCGAGTACAGAGGAAGACCTAACGAGTCAGGACTGTCCGCACCCGTCACGTTATATTTACTCTTTTTAGGGTCCCGTACTTTAAAACTAAAAATAAATGAAATCCGAAGAACTACAGTTATGAAATATAACTTACAATACAGTAAAAAACTATATGAAAAGTGAAAAAATATTATACAGGATGTCAGCACCGGTTTAAATGAAACCACAGTTTTAACTACTTTTTTCAAATGAAATAAATAAGTTCAAAATTCAAAGTTGGTTAACCTTTAGTAGTGTTTTTGTAGTAGTATGTATTTACGTTATTGGTATCTATGCGGGTATGGATAGCATCGTGAAACAAAAAAAATCCTACGTCTAAACTGTTGAAGTATCTTGATTAATTTCTTTAGGTATTGGGTATAAATTATTTTACTCTATTTGCTGTTCCCGTAAAAGGAGCGCTGACGCTTCCATCCTGTATAATATTGAATTATTTTATAGGAAAACAAGTTTGCCCGTAAACATAAGTTTGTGGATTTTATTCAGAAATGAGTACTTCCACTATAAATAAAATAATAAATTCTTAAAATGGAAATTCATATTTATTATACAGATACCTAATTAATATTTCAAACTTATAATTGTAGTTCATTTCATGCAAAATAAGTACAAGCGTACGCAAATTAAGTTGGTCCACTTGAATTGACCTACAATCCTGAAATTGTTGGCAACTCTCGATTGACAAGTCCGACTTGCACTTGTTCGGTTTTTTATATTTTTATTTCATCATTATACTAAGGGCACATATATTTTTACAAATGGCGGAGCCCAACTCGATGTGTCTTTTTAATAGAGCGAGGAAATTAAAATATTTCATACTCCAAGTGGGAATCTAATCCACAACCTTCGTGTTTACTATCAGATACTAAGTTGCTGCCCCACGTTGACCTATATGTATTTCTTCTATCTTAAATACTTTCTAGTATTTTGTAGAGTAAAGGACACTCGATTTACAAAAAGTAAATCTGCATGTTCCCTTCGAAAAATAAAAATATTTAAAGTTAAGGCTGCCATGGCGCAGTTCAAAGCGCCTGATTGTAAATGCGATGTTTGTAAGTTCGATCGACGCTCAATGCGATGAATTATCCAATTCCCCGCTCGGTTAGGAGGCAAAATGTGACGTTGAGACCATTCGAAACGCAGTGTCTCATATGGGTATGAAATATATAAACTCAAATAAGTGTGAAATATTTTCACATTGGACCCTCTTTATCTACCCTACTACACATGCGGGATACAGCGTGAAACATAAAAATATAAGAAATATAAACATTCTAATTTAAGTACAATTTGAAGAAGATCAAGTATTACGGTTTCAATATAATTATTAGCTATAGTTACTTACTTATGTAGAGCATAAGGTTCAAATTAGTTTCAATGCTAACCGTACTTTCGTTGTATTCAACGCTTCCCTATTGTGAGGCAAGAATAGGCAAGTGACCGATGTATCGACAAAGAACATTATTTAATAGCATGTGGGTGACGTGAATATAACGTTGAGGTGCGGAACACCGTAAAGGGATGATCGCTGGAATTTAATAACAAACTTATTGAAAAAGAAACTTATTTGTTGTTTTTTTGTAAATATTTCTATAGGAAAAGATTCAATATTTTCTATGGTGAAGGTAAAGAAGAGTCATGGAATTTATTGTTTCGACTTATAGTGTTTACATTACAACATTTATTTGGATATCTTTCCAAAGTGTTAAATATAATGTTTATTGAAAATTTGTAAAAATTGAATGTAAAAGAATTTGAATAACGCGGGTTCAAATTGTACCTGCGTTTCTCGCGTTCAAATTAAGCACTTCTTTCTATAAGGATACTATAGTTATAGTAGTATAGTATACTATATAATAGCCCACAGTTATACAAATTTCAGCTTTAATTTGTTAGAAATTTCATAGCAAAATTTAAAATAAATTCAAATATTTTAAATACGTTTTCTCTACATAACTTTTATTTAACATGGTATGTAAAAGGTAAACATGTTATAAAGTTTCAAGGCCAGCCACGTTCAGTAGGGATCCTTACTTCTACGACTCTTGAGAATTCCTTTCAACTATACTAGATTTAATATAAACTTTAAATTTTTGTTTCAGAATATTGTACGTAGTTTAATTTCAGTGAAAAGTGATACATTTATGGATATTTATTACATTATGTGGATATTGTTATATAATCTATTGAATCTATTGAACATATAATACCTATAATTACGATTTTTTTATTAATTTTAATTACTATTTTTATTGAGAAAATGCGCTTGTTACGTCCATGTCTGTTTTTAATATTTGAAAAAAAAAACGGAATTACACAATTATTTAAAATGTTGGCGTCTCTGGAATTCTACAAAGCTTCGCTACCTTCTAATTGCTGTAAAGGATCATCATTTGGTGAGAATAGACGCTAGTTACTCTATAAATTTGTTCGGACTTTTGTAAAGTAGCTAAGACTTAGAACTTAGTTCGATTTGTAAGTGCTCTTCTTGAATTATGTATCTTTTTAAATACTATAAAATTTATATATTTATTGACTCATCAGGAAATAAGGAAAAATCTTAAATGTAAATGTTGATAGTAAATTTAAAATTTAAAAAGAGGGTTTTCGTGGTCATGGCTTTGGTATTGTACAAGTTTTTAGTAAGATTAAAATTTTGTACTATAAAGAAAGTCTAGTGATAAAACACTAAATTTTTCGTTCACATTTCATATATTTAAAAACTTGTGTATGTGATGGCGGAATTCATTCATATTTTATAAAGGAGCTTAGCCCACATATCAGTCAGAATTCCAGTATCAGGCACTGTTCTTTGTTTCTTCGTCTGCCAATTTTACAAATATGTATATATATACCGTTCAGCAGTATACAATTCTTTTTTTTTATGGAAAAGGAAACGAGCGTTCGAGTCACCTGATGGTAAGTGACTACCGCCGCCCACGACCCCGTGTGACATCAGAGGAGCTACAGGTGCGCTGCCGGCCTTTAAGGTAGGTCGGGCGCCGGAGCATTTTTTGACCCTGATATTTGCGCCGACATTACCTGATGCGAAACGCAGTGGCATAAAGCCACTACGGTTTTAAATGCCGGGGTGGTAATGATCCGGTCCAGTCTGCCCATGCGTGTTGCCATTGCTGGCGACGTGACTCTACCACACGTAAAATTGATTCCGTAGTATACAATACATTACAAAAAAATATAATTTAAAGAAATATATTATCGATATATACGATTATGTATAATTACATCACTATAATCGAATAACTTGAATAGACTACAATCGATTTGATTTACGCAGCGTCAATAAGCGCTGTTGGACAATGCAGTGCAAATAATGTCATGTACTTTATATAGTTCTTAGAAAGCTTTGTGATGTAAGAATAGGGGGAGTATCCTATTCAGAATAGTATTATCACATGGCCTCTACATAGAGGCCAGCCGTGGTGCAGGGTCACAAGCGTCTGTAAATGCGACAGATCGTGGGTTCGATTTACACTCGAGAAAATGAATATTTAATATTTTCATTTCGTGGCGTTGAGTTCCGTTACTCAGCACGCAATGTCTCCAGAATTTGGCCGTAAGCGGGGAATGGAAGTGTCTTAATGGGAACGGATCTTAAAACTAGATTCCTAGATTCCCCTTCCATGTGATGGTTTTTCATATAGCTATCAAAATATTTTTGAGAGCAATTTTTATTCATAGTTTCTATAATCACATATTATTTCGCGTAGGTATCGTTATTGAGAATTGCGTATAGTAATACATATTGTAATCCTAGTACAATATCTATATTTAGTTCGTACAACGTGGGTATTAATGTGGGTTCAGCAGCTGTCACCATTCACCGGATGCGCGGTTGCGACGTTCACTTCCGTTTTGCCCCCGTAATTATTTACTAAATTTCAAATTGCAAACTACTTACTTTAATAAATTAATAAATAAACATATATTTTTTATGAAAAAATATGAGGATTTCACATTTTTTTGTTACATTTATAAACGACTTTCAAGACCTTGAAAAGTTTAAACGTGATAGTTAAACGATGCAAAAACTTGATATTAGTTTTCTTAATACAAGCATGTTTTTTCTAGGTTTCATTCATTGGTAAGAATCTAGAACTGAGTATTGTTTACTTGCAATAATAAATTGCATATTAGGTGGCAAGACTCGCTGTGTCTTATAATAAATTAAATAATAAGAGAATAAATTAAATAATAAATATGACTGTGAATTATTTTACACGAAACTAAAAATCAACTATTTGTAAGTTGCGTTGTTAAAAAAAAACTTGTTGCTTAAAATAACATTCAATGGCTACAAAAATATTGTATTCCGTGATGCATTCACATATTTTCAAGCTGTAAGCTGTTTAGTTCTTGCCGCCTTTACCTCCGAAGAGTGGAATACCGCAGTGGAGAAAAGAAAAAAGTTTTTTTTTTAAATAACAAAAAGAAATACACATTCGAATGTGTAGAATGTAGA
This sequence comes from Heliconius erato x Heliconius himera, assembly GCA_013421005.1. Lineage (NCBI taxonomy): Eukaryota > Metazoa > Arthropoda > Insecta > Lepidoptera > Nymphalidae > Heliconius > Heliconius erato x Heliconius himera. The sequence goes on from JAATLQ010034590.1 coordinate 22,906, forward strand.
TGTTTGAACACATGTGTGGATCTGTGATCATGTGTAAGGGTTAGTACAATACAATACAATACAATATACTTTATTGCACTTAAATTTAAACAAATTATTTACAAAACAAGTGAAAAAACAACATGTACAATAAGGCGGCCTTATCGCTTAAAGCGATCTCTTCCAGGCAACCTTTGGTCGCTGGAGTTGTATAAAAAAAGAGTGTGGGTGGTGCATTACATTGCAGGAGAATATTTAATAACATAGATAAAAATAGATATATACATATATACATATATATATATATATATACATATATATACACACATATATATAAATATAATAAATAAATATTTATTTTAATAAATATTAATATTAATAAATACTAAACAACATTCAATATAAAAATAAATCATACATATAATATTGATACATTTATAAAAAGTATTTTGAAGATTAAAAAAAAAAAAAACAAAAATAAAAAATAAACAAAGGCTAAATTAAATGTTCATAAAGTGATTCTTTAGTAAAGTTTTAAATTTCTGTAAACTTTTGGCATGTCTGATCGATATCGGTAAGGAATTCCATAGTCGGGCAGCTTTAATAGTATAAGAGTTAGTGAGAAAAGAAGAAGAATGAGGAGAAATTTCAAGTAATAGATTTTTCTGGGAACGTAGGGAAAGTGAGTGGACATCATGTAGGAATCTGAATTGTTTCTTCAGATAAGGTGGAGTAGAAGGATTAAA
>JAATLQ010034591.1:0-23632 GCA_013421005.1 Heliconius erato x Heliconius himera
GTATTCTCTCTTGCCAAACGATAATTCTTAGTAATTATCTTTGGGTAGCGGAAATTTGTAAAAATCTCCCTACAGAGATACTAACAACATAAATAAGTTGTAACAAGCGTATAAAAATTTCGACGCAGCTTGGCGAGAACGCATGGCTTAGTGGTCAGAGCGCCTGGTCGGTTTCCAGGAGGCGCGGGTTCAAGTCCCGCTGCGTTCAAATTTTTATACGTTTTCTAAATAAGTATTTTTCTTTCCTAAGTGTGGAATAACACTTTAAAAATGTTTAAAAATATTTAAACAAAAAAATAGTATTCTCTCTTGCCAAACGATAATTCTTAGTAATTATCTTTGGGTAGCGGAAATTTGTAAAAATCTCCCTACAGAGATACTAGTAACATAAATAAATTGTAACAAGCGTATAAAAATTTCGACGCAGCTTGGCGAGAACGCATGGCTTAGTGGTCAGAGCGCCTGGTCGATTTCCAGGAGGCGCGGGTTCGAGTCCTGCTGCGTCCAAATTTTTATACGTTTTCTAAATAAGTATGTTTTAATTTTATTGGGCTTTTATAGAGTAGTTAAAACTGTGGTTTCATTTAAAGTTGTGATGACAAAAACACTCTGTATACTTGGACATAAGTGCTTGAAACATTTTCTTCTACGATTTTGTCACCTGACCGAGATTACGATCGCTTTGAAAAGTTGATATTTTATTAAGATTTCTTTATTTTTGTAGATAACTTTCAGAATTTCACCTTCTGTGATTCGATTGATGTATAGAAAATATTATTTGTATTTATATAAAAAAAAACATAAAAACTATTACAAAATTGAAAGAAAAATGTGTCAATTACTTTTGCTATTTGTGACTTTCTTGTTATTTCATACATCTTATAAAAGTTAATTAGGCAATTTTGGAAATAATTTTAAGGGCACTTTACATATTATACGTAATAACTGAAAAAAAAACAACCCAAATAAAAGCGTAAAAGAATCATTACACACAAATAAATTATCTTTTTTTTATCTGCACGCTGTATCGCGCACATAGTAGGGTAGGCAGAGGAAACCTAGTGTTAAGTTTCTCTTCAGGAACTTTTCACCGAATTCTAGATATATTGTTGTGCGTGTTGAGTGGAGGAAGTCATTGCCGTGCGTGGCCTCGTTACCAGAGCGAGAAAATGAAAATATTAAATATTTCATTTCCTCGAGTGGGAATCGAACCCACAACCTGTGGCTTGCAGACGCTTGTGACTGACCTCTGAATTATCTATGAATTATCTTAGTTCATTTAGTTAAATATCCACAAAATAACTATTGACAGACTAATAACTCTCCCTGGTTTAATTCATATAAATAGAATGAAATTATAATTAGGGTTATAATAATTGTTAATTTTAGTTAAGTTAATTTCTCAGGATGTATATCGCGGTTAGGAGCTTTAGATTACAAGTTTTCTAAGATCATCACAGTGACCAAAAATAATTTTACTTGATAAGAAGCTGGCCAAGGCCAACAAATATCTATTACAAATTAAATTTATTACTGGTAATTATAAAATAAAAGATTATTAGGTATATTAGATTACAAATAAGTGAGGATAATCGTTTTTCAGTTTCAAGCTGTCTCCCGCACATAGCAGGGTAAACAGAGGAAACCTGGGAACTTAGCGTTAAGACACTTCGTTCCCCGTTTTCTGTCGAATTCTGGAGGCATTGTGTGTCGAGTGGCAGAATTCTACGACGCTTGAAATTAATGCAATATATTATAATATAATTATACGCATTTAATTACAAAGGATAAAGAAAAATTATAATTATTAAAAGACTATTGAAGAGATCAAATCTGTACTTTTAATATAAAAAAACTTTTAAAAATAATATAACTAGTGCAAGGTGAAAAAAGTGCTAAACTTTTAATATAATATAACTAGTGCAAAATAAAATTGAGTAACTTGAAGTAAAATCTTATACTTTTACAATGTGTTTTGATGTTTCAGCGAATTTCAGTTCAGCTTTCTTAATATTTTAAAGACAGCAAACCATTATTCATCATTAGTTCAGATTATTACGTGAATTCGTATACATTATCTGCAAATTTAGACACGTTAATATTAATTACATATATTTATATAAAGCATGTACATTGTGCTACAGAAATATATAAGTACACTACAATAAGAAGCTATTTTAAGATTAATTTAAGAACTTATTTAGCCTTTGAGCATTTTATTAATTATTCCTGGCTATTCAGTACAATATTTTTTTTAACTTTACGCTATCTGAATCTAATGTTAAGACACTCCGTTCCTGTTAAGACACTTCTGTTCTCCACTTTCCGCCGAATTCTGGAGGCATTGCGTGTTGCGTGGCGGAAATCAACGCCAGGCTTTGCCTCGTTAACAAAGCGAGGAAATGTATTAAATAATTACTATAAATAACAATATATTTTATCAATAATAATGTAAATTGATTCTTAATAAATAATAATAATTAATTATTTAATATTTATTTTAAAAGTTATGTGGTGAGAAAAAGATCAGAGTTTTATTAGAAGTTTATTAATTACAGTAATATAATTATTATATGAAGTAATTTAGTTTATAATACCTGCTGCCGTGCTGTGTGCGGGATATAGCGTGCAAATTAAAAAAAAGATAATTTATTTGTGTGTAATGATTCTTTTACGTTTCTTTTATTTATTTATTTGCTTAGTTTTGATATAAAAAAATACATATTTTTCATAACCCAATACTTCCCAACCCAAAGCATTTAATAAATTGTAACCAGTTACAATATCTACGACGGAAATTTATAAAATTTATCATTTTAGTTCAATTTTATACAATAAGAAATGCCACAATGTATAAATAATTAATAAATACCGGTTTTTAACATATTTTGTATATTAAATGTATGTAGCTAAGGCGTTTTTCATTATTCAATCAACCTCGACCTATACTTTAAAGTTATCATAAATAATTATATTATAATATGCAAGGCAAGTATTTAAATGATAGTTTAAATCGGTAAACTTTTTTTCAGTTTTCAGTTAGCGTATAGGTGCTAATTTATAATATTTGCAAACCTTCTTATTTAATAGGCCTTTTTTATCACATTATTATAACGATCTCACATGACAAGTTTAAATAGTAGGTAAAAGAATTCATATTTTTATATAGGTGGTAGGTATCTCGAAGGTACTCGAACCTCGACTGAAGACATTATAGGTCGTTCCGTATAAACGGTGGCCGATGCAGTTGATGTCGGCGGTCAAGAGACATCGGTCTCGCGGTTGCTCTACTTATTTTTATTCTCGACTTCCCGTATTATCTTGAATCTTTATATTTATATATTTTTTTATTTTTTTATCGTTTCTATTTTACAGTGTTGTTTGTGATTTATATATTTTATTCGAACAATGACGAAGATTTCGCCGGCATTTGTGAAACAGGTACTGTTTATTTTGTTTATATTATTATTAAATGTTGTTGATGCATGTTTTGAAAACTGTATATTGATAGAAATATTGTATTGTTTGAATACTGTTAAAACTTGTATAGCGCAAAATAATAGTAATATTCAAAATAATTTCTTACTTTCATAATTTGTTATTTTGAAAATATTCAAATAACAATTTATGAGGTCATCGTGACGCAGGGACACAAGCGTGTGACTGTAAGCCGACGGTTGTGGGTTCGATTCGGGGGAATGAATGTAATGTAAACTCAGTGGAATATACCCCGTATAATCCGCCGAGTTTACATTATGTTTTCTGATTCACTCTCTAATAGACTAAGGTCCCAGGGCCCCCAGACCTACGTCATGTTAGCAAAGCTGAAATTTTGAGGATTAATAGTCTAATGTGTAATTAAGACGGTATGCGTACTTACGAATTTGAAAGTACGCATACCTTTCAGAGGTAGCGCCAACTTAAGACACACACTACCTATGTTGTTATAATAATGTAAAAAATATATATTTATTATTACCAAACCCTTTATGGGGGCCTTTACTCCTGCAAGACGTCCTGAAGGTTGTTTAAAGTTAGGGCTAAATACGTTATACTAGTAAGCTTTAATTTTAAATACATTATTTACGGACTATTTCAAGACCCCCTAAAACCACCCAGACCAATCCGATGGCTCATACATCCCAGACAGAGATACACCTTTGTTTGGCGCTACTTCAGAAAGTGGGGCTTTCAATTTAGTGAGTACGCATACTATTTTAACTACATATTAGACGAATAGTCCTCAAAATATAAGCTTTGCTAAAATAACGTAGGTCTGGCGGCCCTGGGATCTTGGGCTGTAAGTCAAATAATTTTGGTCATAAATCAGTACCTTAGAAAATAATATTTTCAAAAATGTTCTTTAAGATTACAATTATTATAATAACATATTGGATGTATTAAAATGTTAAAACCAGTTTCGTTAATACTATATAGTATAAGTTAAGACATGTGTCTTGATCAGGAGGAAGTCATTGGTTGTAAATTTCTTTCTAAAATACTTTTAAAAACAATAATTGAGGCCAGTCGTAGCGCAGAGGCACAAGCGTGGGATTCCCACAAATTGTCCCATTCGAGGAAACGAAATATTTAATATATTTATTTATTCGCTCTGTTATCGAGGCTAAAGAGCGGCGTTGAGTTCCGCCACTCAACACGCAATGCCTGCAGAATGTATTATCGAAATTAGGCACCCTCTGTTTATTCTGCTACATGCGCGGTACAGCGTGACGCTGAAAAAAAAACAAATACAATAATCGAAGCATCTTTTAGCATAGCAAGAGATTCAATGCAATACAAGAATCAATACAATATATAGGAAATTTGTGTTTTTTAAATACTAATATCTCATATATAAAAGGGATTAACGCCTATTTTTTAAATTTTATACATTGCCATACTTTATCCAAGCTAGAAAATGAAAGAACGAAACGATACGAAATATATATTAAATATTAATATTTTTCCTGGTAAATTAAACCTACTAGGTATACTTATTTAGAAAAATACTTCCTAAGTGTGGAATAACACTTTAAAAATGTTTAAAAACTACTAGGTATATTTACAGTCAGATACGAAGTACATTTTGTTATTCTTGAGGCTCAGTGGAGCAGAAAAATTATGATCGTCGATTCGATCCCCCTTCGAGAGAATCAATGGTTTCATTTGTTTCATTTGACCACACTTTCTGTCTTTTTCTCTTTCAGTTCCGCCACTCAAAGTACAACGTATGTCTTAAATTTGGTCGGAATGCGGAAAACCATGTGTCAAAATAACATTAGATACTATCTGCTAAGTATGGGAACAAGCCTAAAGTGCCAAAGCGCCTGGTCGGTTACCAGGAGGCGCGGGTTCGAGTCCCGCTACGTTCAAATTTTTAAACGTTTTCTAAATAAGTATTTAACAAGCCTAAAGTTGAGAAGAAACTATGTTTTCTTTTATCAGTTTTGAAGTGAAAATATTATATATTTTATTTCATCCAGTCGGAATCGATTCCACAACCTTTCAAGTTTACAGTTGATTTATTATTTTATTATATTCTATCAAGATATCAAGATATGCCTGAGGTGTGTGTTCACAAGCGAGATTTTTCTTATCATCAGGTTATTACATAACCTCAATTCTGTTGATCTTACATTATGAATTATAATTTACGACACTGAAGACTGAATTATTGCTTCTTTATTCCCGACTACTAATGGTTGTTTTTCGCGCGTATCTTGTATGTATGTATGTAATATTCTTTATTACCTCATATCTCCAGAACCGCTGAACGGATTTACATATCGTTATATTCCTATTGGCAGCACAAGTGTTCTTAGATAGGTGACGTTAAAAAAAACAATCATGGCGACTGTGGGACGCCATTGGACTTAGTGAAAAAAAATATTTTCGTTTCGAATACCACAATATTACCCAAATTCAAGAGCTCGATACGAGGATTTCAAAAAGATATATCATGATTATCATTACCATAATGAATCCTAACAAAAAAGTGAAAAATAAAAAAATATTTGTTCGGAACCTCTTTAGATTATGCGGGGTTCCTGGCAAAGATTTTATTGATTGAAGAATTACTTATAGGTATTTTCTTTATAGTTTTATGCAGTCGGGGTTTTTGTTTTTATAAATATATTTTTATCGTACAAATAAACCCATAAGATATTTTTTTTACTGCATATAAAGTATTTAATCATAACATTGTCCCTTCTCTATTTTATATATCCAATAAACTATATTCATAATTTATAACAAAAGAATATTTAATTTTACTTAAGATTTAGTCTTCCCATAAATATTGCTAATAAGAAAAATATTTTTCTTTTATTGTACGTACCATTTATTACTATTAAAGTGAGTTAGTTTAAGTTTTTTTTTCTGTCACCCACCCCTCTTTGTGTACCGCTTAAGTCGTTATTTTTATTTTACCACCCAATTCTTTTTTAAATAATCAATAAAAAAATTACCAGTGGGTCTCTTATAAGCTGCAAGTTCTAAGTTATTTTTTAAAAAACGTACAGAATTTCTTCGAATTTCTTCTCTTACTGTTTTGATCCTTTTCTTCTTTGGCGTGATCTTTTTCTGTCACAAACAGAGGAGAATTCATCATACAATTATACAATTCATTATACAATAGCTCGGTACAAAAACATTTGACTAATATCAAGCGTTTGAATGGCTTTTAAAAATTGTATTTGGCTCCATACCACCATACACCAAAAGGCCAAAACACAGTTCAGCTCAGTTCTTTAATTATGGTGTTTCGAAAGTACCAGTTGAGCACAAAATCACTTGGCCAATATACGTTGTAGGGAGAAAACACGAAAGAGTTTATAAAGTAAAAGAAGAGACAAAGTTACACAATAGGAGAATAAAAGAGATCCGATTAAAATCCTACCTACACCTATAACTAAACAATAAATATAGAAACATATACATATATAGATGTTAGTTTATAATTTAATATATGTTTTATATAACTAACATATTTTCACTAAAAAAAACATAACGACTAAACATAAACATTAACAAACATTCGACATTAAGGGGACGAAAAATATCAAATAACGAATTAACTTACAGATACGAAAACACAATGAACAATCATATAAAAATATCAGATTAGTAATATTTTGTTTATTTTTCATTGTAACAGAACTTATGTCCAGATTAAGTATTTATGATTCCATTTCTCCGTCATTAGTGTTCACATTTTTTTTATCTCTTTTTTAATTGAAAGGGCGCACTGTTCCCTTGGTATCATTACCACCCAGTCAGGATCTGGTGATGGAATCCCATAGATATCAAAGGAAACATTTTTGAAAAAAGAAATCGGTTAATAATTCATCCCCTCAATTGAGGATATGCCGATCGATCTTATGTTAATTAAATTTTTAAGTTTATATTTTGCTTAAATCGAATCGTATTGTTAATAACAGATAAAAAATAAAATTATTAAAAAACATATTTATTTTTCATTTGTTTAATTACGTTATAGAAAATATAATAAGTTTATATGTTGGTAATTTAAGAATTTTTATGTATTACTATTATGAATTAAAGATATATTTTATTACTTGAGAAACAAGTAATTTACAATTCACAGTCACAACCCATGATTATTTCATTTATTATGTAATACATAATTTAAAAAATGTAACTATGTCTGAATTAAATCATATTAGTCAATAATATCTATACTAATATAATAAAGCGGAATAATTTGTTTGTTTGTTTAAATGCTAAGATCTGTAAATCTACTGGTCCGATTTACTTTTTTTATTTTGTATGAAAGCTGCATTGTTCAGAAGTGTTATAGGCTATATAACATTACGGAGTAAGTCTTAGTTAGTCTTAAATAACGAAATAGCAATAATAAGGAACCCCATCGAGTTGCGGAGTCGCTTTAAGCGCGTGCGCTGCAAAAATAGTTAAATATATATCGGTACGTTGAATGAGAAATATGTTCAATTTTATTACTTTAAAATAAGTCCGTGATAGCGTATATCTATCTCTTATAAAAAAGTGACAATAAGACATTTTGTGAAAAAAAAAATTGTAAGATGATATTTCATCGTTTTTTATTTGACACGTATATTAAAAGTTACGAGCGAAAGTTATTTCATCTTCTTCTTCTTCTTCCTCCTGGCATTAATCCCGGCGTATGTTGCCAGGGTCTGCCTTCCTGATTAATTTATTCACTTTACTTGATCTGTAACATCTTGGGTGGTTAGACCATTGGTTCTCATATCCTGCATCATGACATCCAACTAGCGCTTCTTTGGACGTCCGGGACGTCTAGCTCCAGCTCCATTCTTTATTTTCGTGACGTGAAGCTCCTGAGTGTGCCGAGATAGCGCTGGCCAACATTCGCTGCCGTATAAAATAACCGGTCGGACGATGCTCTTATATATCAGCCTCTTCAGCTTGGGCGGTAATCTGCGGTTGCAAGCCACGCCATTTGGCCCAGTCAGCGCTAATGCGGCCATAGACATCGTGATCGATGCCTCCAGACTCGTTCATAACGGATCCAAGGTACCTTAACTTTATCCGACTAGCTCAGGACCTATAAGGATAGTGCCCGAGTCCGGACTCCCGCATGCCATATACCCGGTCTTCGACACATTTTGTTTAAGACCGCCATTCTCAAGCGTACCCTTCCAGAGATTCACTTTACGCTCCAGCATCAGTCGTGTCTCGTCAGTGCTATATCATCGGCGTATATTATCAGACATGGAATTATTTTTAGAAAATTTCAAAAGAAGGAGGATTTGAATTTGATCAGTAAGTTTGTGATATTTTAGAAAGTGAATAATATTAAAAAAATACCTATAAATTAAAAATACTCTACGCCTAAGTTGTGGCGCAGGGGCACAAATGTGTGACTGTAAACGCGACTGGTTGTTGGTTCGATCTCCACTAGAGGACATGAAATATTTATTTAAATTTGTTTTTTGGAAGTCGTCGTCGGGTCGAGGCAAAGCGCGAAGGGATTCCGTCGCTCAACACGCAATGCCTCCAGAATTCTGTAGAAACAGAGAACGGAGTGTCATTACACTAAGTTCCCTCAGGCTACCCTGCTGTGTGCGGAATACAGCTTGAAGCTGTATATTTATATAATAGTCAAAGACGTTTCATGTCCAACGCTAGATACACTAATACTGTATAGCCATTAAGTACAATTATCTTCTGAAATTTCAAAGAGCCCTCAGATTGATAATGAAGACTTTATATCAAAATGCACAACTCACTCAAGTGACCGATGTAATAGCTAATCATGTAATTTTAAGTTACAGGAAGTATTTAAGTTTGAAGGAAATCTACAATAATTACTGTTTTCATATTATTATTATTATTATTGTTTCATTCCGTTTTGTTATGGTGTTTTTAAAAGGATTCAGTTGCATTTATTTTTTTTTAAGAAATTTTCCTTTATATTTTAACTGAGTTATTTTTCTAAAAGTAGGAGATTCTATAATTGATATTTTTTTTGGTATGTCTAATATCCATCAATTTTTCCTTTTAGAAAGACATCTTTCAACGTATCTTATTTTCCCATTACTACCAAGTCAGGATCTGATAATGGAATCCCAGAGAAATCGAGGGAAACCTTCAAATTTTATATAATCAGTTAATTATAATAATCAGATATTTGCTTCTTGTATCCATCATTTATCATGCTATGCCATCATCTGTCATTGTTGGTGATGATATGAGACGCAACTCTTTTAATATTACAAAGGTTTTATAGGGCTAGTAATGTATTGTTAAGTAAGATAATGATGGAAGGCAACAATTCCTCAATTCCTCCCTGTTTAATTGCGCCTTTGTTCTTTCCAACTTTAACTTTTATATTATGTAACTTTAAATCAATATTTTCAGTGTTCAACTTAAACATCAATGTTCAACTTAAACAGTCCAGATAAACAGAAAGATCGAAAAAATTATATTGTTTATTTGTGTTTTATTATCATGTAAACCAGGGGTTCCCAACCTTTTCTTGATCAAGGACCACTTTTATATCATTCTTGGTAGCAGGGACCACTATGCATGTAGATATGTTAAAATTAACTGTGATAATTAAACAGAACCTTCGCCTCTCCATCCCCAATCTTAAAATTAAAATCGTCCGCGGACCACTAGTGGTCCGCGGACCACTGGTTGGGAAACACTGATGTATTGCATTTGAAAAAAGAATATTATGTTAATTGTTTGTTATTTTAAAATCACAGACAGACAATTTCACGCATTCAGCTGGGTAGGCAAAGTGAACCTAGTGTTAAGACACAGTTGTCCACATTACACCGAATTTCTCGAGGCACTGCGTATTGAGTGGGGGAACTCAACTCAACGGGCCTTTTGCCTTAGTGCCAGAGCTAAGAAATAAAAATATTAATATATAATAGAAATGAAAATATCAAAATAAAATAAAATAAATCAGCTTGTTATAGTAATATGTATAAAATAAACAAGCTGTGTTTAAAAAAACTGAGCTTTTTAGTATGACTGTCTATATACTATAAGCGCTAGAAGCTTAGTTAAATTAAAATTTTAACAAAGTCAGGTTCACGCTGTATCCCGCACACAGCAGGGTAGGCTGAGGGAACCTAGTGTTAAGACACTCCGTTCCCCACTTTCTGCCGAATTCTGAAGGCATTGCGTGTTGAGTGGCAGGACTCAACGCCGCGCTTAACCTCGACACCAGAGAGAAGAAATGGAAATATAAATTTAAGTAAATATTTCACCTCCTCGAGTGGGGATCGAACCCACAACCAATCGGTTTTACAGTCACACTTGCCTCAAATAAAAAATATTAATAATAACAAATGTATATATGTATAGCTTAATATTGTTCACTATATCAAAAATACCTTTTACTCAAAAACATCTCATTTTGCCATCTGCACTTTTGTTGCATTTAGAAACAATAGATCTTCGAAAATAATTTTATTGCATTTGATTTGCTTTGTATCGCGCCGCGAAATGTTTATCTATTGTAAAAAGTAGACAACTAATTGATTTTTGCCGACTCCTGGTCATAAACCGTAAATAGCGTTTATTGGTCGGCATTACTGTCGGAATTTCTTCAAATATTTTTTTTGCTAAATTAGTGAAGTGACCTGCTTAAACCAAGCAACCCTGGACTTGCGGCAGATTGAGACCTGGCAACCATTGTTTTTACAATTCCTTATGCGATTTTCTTTCAATTGATGTGCGATTCACATAAAAAACATATGAGTGCAATTTTCTCCATAGGGGCCGTTCAAGTATTACGTAAGCAGTTTTTTTGACCCCCCCCTCCCCTATGTCATCAAAAATAAGCAATCCTCTTACAAATATTTCATGGAAAACGTCAAAAATAAGCAAACCCAAGACCCCCCCGCCCCCTACAGTCCTTACGTAATACTTGAACGGCCCCAAAAACGCATTCCGAAAAAAATTTATTAAAGATGATTACGGCAGGATTCTTTTAGGCAACTCTAGTGTAATCTATTCTACTATCATGTTTCATTCTTAGATATATGTAAGAATGAAACATGATAGTAGAATAGAATTTTAATGAAACTTATAAGTTTCATTAAAAATAAACAGATCCCTGCTGATTTAAGCAATGGGATCTCGACCTAATAGTTATGGGTTTGATACCCGCTTCTTAAGACAAAGTGCGGTGTTGAGTTCTAGCACTCAACGAGTCATATCTTAAATTCGGGCATAGGTATGCATACATTGCTATATGCGAGTCATAATGTACTATGAAATTGAAAAGAACACTTCTATGAAAATCTGCCAAGTTGCATTCGAATGAAATTCTAATTAACCAGCATGTTTTATGTGACACAGAAAAAGAAATTATACTTTTTTAAAAAGATAACGAGGAAAATATATTATAATCATTTAAAATGTATAGTAAAATAAAAAGAACTTTGTTAAATAATAAAAAAAAAACAGTTTATATAATATCTTATTAATAATTGCAACTCAATAGTACGATTAATGGAAAATTCTGCTGACCATTTTTAATTAAGTCGTTAGTATGTGTTAATGTATATGCAATAAATAATATTATAATTATCCAAAAGGCAGCAGCTTATCTTTAGAAGACTGTGCAAAGTTGCTTGCTCCACTTCTACGCAAAAACTACTGAACAGATTTAAATGAAGTTCTACAGTTATATATCTTTTACATAAGGATAACACATAGACTATTATTTATTTGTAGATTTTATACAATTTGGCTATTATATAACGATAAATAAGTGGTCGAAGCTGCTTTTAGGCTAGTAAATAAATAAATATCTGTAAAATGCAGGTAGTTTTGAAAAGCCTCACAGGTTGATATACTCACTGCACAAACATTTGCCGTGTAATATTTTTTACACGGTGAATATGGTATGGTAGGCCGAAGTCGATTTTTTGGAGAATCCTTTACAGTGGATCATCTGATGACATGCGAGCTATAAAAACTCGTATTTCGACACTATAAAGGAAATCAAAAGTAATCTGCTGGCATCTACAGATGGTACTAGTTTAGAAAAAAACTGAAACCTATATATTTGTGGTTAAGTCCTAAAAAATAATAGTCTTAAAAGGAGGCTAAATTTGTTATTAAAGCCGCTAGTTCAAGTGAGGTTTCATATGAAAGGGCTCTGGCTAAGGTAAGGCTGAATTTCAGATAAAGCTCGAGACCTCCAATTTTTGTACGGAACCCACGGTGGGCGAGCTAGGCTCGCGCCAAATTATTTTACATGATGTATCTACATAAAAAATGAAAATAAGATTATATTTGAGTGCCGTGATAAATTTAATTTTGAACATCACAGAATTTTTGTATGAATAGAAACATCGTAGTAATCCAATATTTGTAGTACAAACAACATGTAAACCTTTTAAAGATTTGCTATTTTTTTGGTTTCGATACATACATATATTTAAATGCTATTTTTTTGCGCATTGAAATATATGTATACTGCTATATATAATAGTCATTGCTTCATAAAATAAATATGTATTATTAATGTAAGACAAAATAAAAAAAATACTCACTTTTAAAAATAGCTTTACGCTGTATCCCGCTGTATGCACACAGCAGGGCAGGCAGAGGGAACCTGGTGTTAAGACACTCCGTTCCCCACTACTCACTTTTAATATTGAATATATTTCAACACCACTGTCCAGTGTTTTAAACTACATAAATCGTAGTACAAGTACGAAGACACGATAACAAATAACAATATAGATAATAAACATACCACCACAAACATAAAATAGCAAATTAAACACAGAAATTACAATAAATGAAATGACATAACAGCGAAAACAAAGGAACGTATAGAAGTGCAACGAAGGACAGTTTAGTAAGATGTTGGCAAGACAAGGCAGATTTAAACGCGACAAGTCATATCCGGCCTATGGCTTTCTGACTAAATAGAAATATTTATCATTATGTACTTAAATTTATATTTCCATTTCTTCGCTCTGGTGTCAAGGCAAAGGACGGCGTTGAGTTCCGCCACTCAACACGCAATGCCTCCAAAATTCGGTGGAAAGTGGGGAACGAAGTGTTTTAACACTCTAGGCTCCCTCTGCCTACCTTGCTGTGTGTGGGATACAGCGTGAAGCTGATTTTTTTTATCATTAAAAATATAAAACGAGATTGCCCATATCTCGTACCAGATTGCGTCACAGGTATTATTAAAAATAATGTTTTTTATGTGTATTTACTATTGGTTTTTAAACTGTTTTTTTTAACTGCATTAAAAAGTGACAATAAACAATGAACAATTTACCTTTTTCCGCAAATATATGTATATCCGTAACATAGCGTTCCGCTTACAATTGCTGTTTTCATAAACTGACAAGGATCTAAATATCTTCCTAAAGGTAGTTAGTTAAAACTACCGACTCAATTCACAAGAGCATCATTTTAATATAAAATAATTAAAATAAATGCTATTAAACAGTTTTTTACTTTATCTAAATATTAAAAAAAAACTATGCGTATTTTATCGGCAATGCAAAACAGCGAAACTGAAATATGGAACTGTCAAGTGTCGATGCCAATCTATCGATGTTTATGTCAATCGATCATTTAAATCTTGAATCTCTGAATCTTGAATAATCAGTCAATAGTTTAATAGTTATTATTATTATAATCAGCTTCACGCTATATCCCCCGCTCACAGCAAGGTAGGCAGAGGGAACATACTTTACCACTTTCTGCCGATTTCTGGAGATAGAACAGTGGCAACTCAACGCCGCGCTTTGTCTTGACACTAAAACGAAGAAATGGAAATATTAATTTAAATAAATATTTAATCTCCTCGAACGGGGATCGAACCCACAACCAGTCGGTTTTACAGTCACACCACGCGCCACGATTGGCATTATGAAAAATATTAAATATTCCATTCCCTCGAACGGGAATTGAACCTATAATCTATTGCGCTTATATAACAAACAAGTCCTGTACCCGTCAATAGTCAGACATCGCGTGTTAGGTGGCGGAAACCAAAAGTGGACTTTATCCAATCAACCAATTGTTATCCAGATCATCATCACAAATTGAATGAAAGAAATCAATTTATATTTTGACATAAAACACCGTACCAATCTATTATTTATTAGATGTTTTGCTAGTTTAGAATATTTAATGCATATTTTGTTATATAAAGATGGCTGCATAATTCCCTTTTTTAGTAGGTACTTTTGACCTATTTAGTTCATTATGGATAATTAAAAATAAATTTAATTTAGGATACTTGTAAAACAGGTTTCGAATTATCATATCGATTACAGGTTGCTCTTAATTAATGTCATCACTTCTGCTTTTTGAAGGCTAGTCGTGGCGCAGTGGTACAAACGTGTGACTGTTAAAGCAACAGATTGTAGATTCGATTCCCACTCGCTCTCTTAAAGAGGCAAAGCGCCGCGTTGAGTTTTGCCACTCAACACGCGATGCTTCCAGGATTTGGCGGAAAGTGGGGAACGCAAGTACCTTAATGGGAACGGAGTGACTGAACACTAGGTCCTCTTTGCCAACCCTGCAAGGTGCGGGATACAGCGTGAAGCTAAAAATACATATAAGCATTTACTGTATACAGCGAAATCGGACTAAAGTAGTATTTGCCTTTTGTTGTTGAAATCACGGCCTCGGTGCTTCACTGATTATACAATCACGCAATATCACTTAAGGCAGTTACACTATCAGCTTCCTTCAATGGGTTTATTACCGTTTTCAACATCAGAAAAAAAGTCTTCTCTATAAATAATCCTAGAGTACTTGAAATTTGTCGTGCAGGTTATTGGTACAGCGTTATTAAATACTGGAAGGTAATTATAAAAGAGTTATGGCCGTCGTGGCGCAAGGGCATAAGCGTGTGATTGTTACGTGACGGCGGTGAGTTCGATTCCCACTCGAATTTCCCACTATATATATACCCTTGTAGAACCTCCATGCTGATTGAAGGAGATCCAGGAGATTTCTTGCCATTCGTATCAACCCTTTGAACTCTGTCAGCTAAAAAAGAGCTCAGCAGATTGAGTGCACATCCTCTTATGCCGTAGTGGTGTAGCTTCATGACCAATGATGAGTGCTGCAAGCAATCAAAAGGTTTGGACAAATCATAGAACATGTCCAGAGCATCCTGTGATCCCCCTCAAACTCTTTATAAGACCTATACCAGCATCTATAGTCGAACTACCTTTAGTAAAACCATACTGTTTATCGTGCATAAGATTATGTGAACTAAAATGCAGTAATATTTGATTTACAATAAATCTTCCTAAACGAGGATAGTATAGAAACGGGTCAAAAATTCTTAGGGTCAGATGTACTATCTGATTTAAATTTATATTTACATGTATGTACAAACTAACAAACATGAAACAACAACATGGTATGACTTTACAAAATTTCATTAGGTCAGGAAACACGCCATAGTCTATACAATTATTAAATATGTGAGGAGCAATACCATCTATTACATAACTAATCAATTTGACAGAAATACCCCATAGATCTGACGTTTCTTGATATCTAGGGACTTAAATGTCTTAACTATGCCTCTTGATTTAACTAATTTAAATTTAAAATCTACATTACATTTGTGTACGCACTCCTTAAGTATTGATTCAGCGACAGTTGTGGAGGATATAAGTGTATCGGTTGTTGAAACTGGAATATCAACAAAGAATTTTTCAAATACACATGCAACTTTTTGATCAGAGCTGGTTAAACCATTGTGAATTTTTAATTTAAATTCAAAGTTATGATTCTTAGCTTTTCCAGTTTCACAATTTATTATGCTCCACGTTATTATGTCGTTTAGATTTTATCAAAAGATTTATTACTTACTAAATAATAAATAGTTTTATTATTTTTTGAAGATGGTAACTCGAAAACAACGTAATCTTATATATTAAATCAGCTTCTCGCTGTATCCCCCAGCAGGGTAGGCAGAGGGAACCTTATGTTAAGACAACGGGGTGTCTCTGTTCCCATTTTCCGCCGAATTCTGGAGGCATTGCATGCTCGGTGGCTGAATTCAACGGCGCGCTTTGCCTCAACACCAGACTGAAGAAATGAAGATATTAATGTAAAAAAATATTTCATTTCTTCGAGTGAAGATCATAACAGTACATTTGACGGACTGGCTTCAATTCTTATATAATTTATTTGTATAACATTGAGCATGCTATTTTGTTTTTGATAAAATTTTAAGTCTTTTTGATGAGGGCAGGCTAGGCACAAACAATGATGATCATGAATTTGATTCCCGCTTAGGGGGGTATAATGATGATACTTAATTTATTTATGCTGCCTATGTTCTATCATGAAGAAAAAGTACGTATGAAGTTGAGTTAAAACACACAACAGATATGGAAAAAATCAATAGATATTAAATTTAGTTAAATCAGCTTCACGCTGTATCCCGCACACAGCAGGGTAGGCAGAGGGAACCTAGTGTTAAGACACTTTGTTCCCCACTTTCCGCCGAGTTCTGGAGGCATTGCGTGTTGAGTGGCAGAACTCAACGCCGCGCTTTGCCTCGACACCAGAGCGAAGAAATGAAAATATAAATGTAAATAAATATTTTATTTCCACGAGTGGAGATCGAACCCACAACCAGTCGATTTTACAGCCACACTTTGTGCCCATGCGCTACGACTGGCCTCACTCATAAATAGAATGACTATAAGTAGTAATTACATCAACATGAAAGATTCTATTTGGCTCTTCTTTTTTATTATAGTTATTTAATCAAATTAAATAATTAATTTACTAAATATAAACTTATAATTTTTTTTTTTTTTTTTTAGTACCAAATCAAAAGAGTTTTGGGCAACTGAGCAGAAAATTAGAATTAATTTGTGATTTAAAGTTAAAAACAGATTTACAATGTTTTGAGATTTTAAATGTAAATATAATATAATTATAAATAAAGTATACAAATAATAGGGTTTTAATAAAAAATGATATCCTTGATGAATGAACTTGACAACGTAGATTTTTTTTAAAAAAGGATTCAACATATTTTGCCCTGACACATATTAAGAATACGAACTTGGGCCATACAATTGTCCAATATGGGGATCCGGATAATAAAATCTAAATATAAAAAGATTGAGGATGCTGGTGCGTGGGTTTCCTCTGCGATATCCTGTGACACGTAACGGCCGGTACTTAACTCTAAATTGTTTCAGTTATGGCTGACCTTCGGCGCCTCGCTGGCTTTCCTTATCATCGGTCTCGTCAGAGGATATTCTGCTTCCGCTATTCCTTCAATAGAAAGTCTGGATTCTTTCTTAATACAGAATAGTGAACAGAAGTCATGGATCGGTAAGTACTATTTACATATAGATGCCGATAATATAAGACATATCGATGGTATCGATTTTTACATATTTTATTTATCATTTTGTTTTTTAGTTTCACGCTGTATCCCGCATATAGCCACTTTATGCCGAATTTTCGATATATTGGGTATTAAGTGGTGGAACTCAACGCCGCGCTTTGTCTTGTTACTAGAAAATTAACATAAAATAATGAATTCCCCCGAGTAAGATTCAAACCCTCAAATGGCCGTCTTAAAACTAAATATATAATATGGTATATATCAATTCAACTTTCGTTTAAAAAATTGCATAAATTCGGTTCTCGGCTTTGATTCGAAGTCTCCTTGTAATGTTCTAGTTATATAATATTGTGTTACAAATGGCTGTTTGCAACTTCGTTTGCGTAGACTTTATGACTTTTATTTAATACCCGTTAAAATTAAATATCGAAATCAAATTAACTTCATGCTGTATCCCGCACACAGCAGAGTAGGCAGTGGGAACCTAGTTATAAACACTCCGTTCTGCATTTTTCGCCGAATTTTTCGTGGCATTGCGTGTTGAGTGGCGGAACTCACGGCTGGGCATCATCGTGGCCCAGCCACCAACCACCAACCAGGGTTTCGTGCCAGAGCGAAGAAATGAAAATATGAATAATGATAGTTTAGTCCTCCGAATGGGATCGAACTTTAAGTGACAGAAATTTAAATAAAAAATCTAAATCGTTCAGATACCTTACTAAGAACAAGTATTGTTTTACCTAATTTTGAATGTTTAATTAACATTTTTATAATTCAATAGAGTATATACAAACTGTTTTATTTCTTTTTCGATTACTTGTTAATAGCTTTTACGATACACAGGTGCGATACCACCATTAGGTGCTTTCTTGGGGAGTATGTGTTCTGGACCTCTGATGCAGCGTGCAGGTAGAAAACGGACTCTACAACTGACTGCTCCGCTCTGGGCAGCCAGCTGGCTAATACTCGGTTTCGCACCCAATTTTGCACTCATTCTTGTGGGCAGGATAACATCGGGGCTGTGTGTCGGTTTCGTCTTAGCTCCAGCACAAGTATATGTAGGTTTATGTATATATTTTTAAATTACCCATCTCAGCTTCACAATAGGCAGAGGGAACCTAGTGTAGTGTAATAAGACACGCCGTTCCCCTATTTCCGCCGAATCTTCAAGACATAACCGTTGCCCTGTTACCATAAGTGGGAAACGAAATTATTAAATAATTCAATCCCCTGAGTGGGAATATTACCCACAGTCATCCCGTTTACAGTCAACGCAAACCTTGTGCAACGGCGTCGCGATGGCCTTTATAAATTGCTCAGTAAGTATATAATATATATTTTACCATCTTACTCAGATATTTCTAATAAAATCATAGCTTAATATAACGCGAGCGAGTATTATGTCAACAATACCTTTTATAATTCAATGTGCTTTAAGAAATATTCTATAAAATATTTTCGTTATTAACTGAATGGTTGTCAGATAAAAACACACCAAGCAAATTTGGCGTTAAGTTTCCTTGGAAAAATTTGAAGAGCTCTAAAAGAGAAAAAAATATATTTCCATTTCTTCGCTCTGGTGTCGAGGTTAAGCGCGGCGTTGAGTTCTGCCATTCAACACGCAATGCCTCCAGAATTCGGCAGAAAATGGGGAACGGAGTGTCTTAACACTAGGTTCCCTCTGCCTACCCTGTTGTGTGCGGGATACAGCGTGAAGCTGATTTTAAAAGAATTTCACAAAATTTCTACAAGACCCGTAAAACAAAGAAATTTTATATTCTAATTCTAAGTCGTGAGATACGAGTCACGTGAGTGTAAAATGACTATAATTTTTGTTGATCAACAAAGTCAAGAGTCATGGTATAATTGCTCACTTATTGTGATCTACAATAGCAGTTCACAGTTTTGCGATACATTTATCTCACATAAAATATAATATTTTTATAATTTGCCTTGTGTGACTGGGTCCGACATAAATAAATAGCAGTTATTAAATATGGTGGGGTAAATAAATAAAATGTCTTTATAGTTTTGCTTTATGGTAGACGCAACGGTCGTGGGTTCGATTCCCATTCTTTAACTGCTGGTAACAAGACGAAGCCCGGCATTAAGCTCCGCCACTAAACACGGAAAGCTCTGAGCGGCGGAATGTGGACAACAAAGAGCCTTAACACTAGATTCCCTATGCCGACTCTGCAATATACGGGATAAAAAACCCGGCGCAGCGTATTCTATTATATTTTATATTCTTTCTTTTATTTCAGCTTCACCCTGTATCCCGTACATAGCGGAGTAGGCAGAGGGAACCTAGTGTTAAGACACTCCGTTCCTCAATTTCTGCCGATTTTTTGAGGCATTGCGTGTTGAATGGCGGAACTCAACGCCGGGTTTTTGTCTTTATGCCAGAGCGCAGAAATGAAAATATAAAATTAATTCAATCCCACGAATGATTATCAAACTGACAATCGTCGCTTTATAGTCACACCCTGCGCCACGACGGCCTCAATATCCTATATATAAATGTATTGCAGGTCCTAACTGACTCTCTGTACTTTGTTTTTTTTTAACTGATATGTTCTAACGTTACTAAGTAATAAGCACGCACAAACAAAATCACATGAAAAAAAATATATATTTCGTATCTTAACACTTGGACACTCTGATTCCCCTCCCTATCCAGCCACATGCGGGATACAGCGTGAAGCTAAAAAAAGTCCTAATAAAAAATACTATCACCTCGGTTGTAACCTTTTGTCCAATATAAAGAAACAGTTTAATATTTCAGTTAACGTTGTTCGTAGATAGTATGTACAAAAGTAATTCTTGTGAAGTAAATGAGAATGCCATGTTAGGGCCATATTGTTTGTGTATAGAGGAGTCTATAATTTTTAATGTAAGCAACGTTTGAGTCCACATAAGCGTATATTCAATATTGAGATAATATATTATAATATATATATTAATATAAGTACGTATAAGAGTCTGTTCATTCATAATTATCTAATGGATAATTACGTACATATGTGCATTATATGTTGTTAATTATTACGGTCATTTTACACCTCGTGTCTAACTGAAGTGATTAGTGAAACATTTAAAAGTAATTAGAAAATATTTATGTTTTTTTTAATTATTATTATTATTTGGTTGGGCTAAGGCTAAGGAACTTGGGAACCTGGTTAAGACACTTCAGTTCTCCACTTTTCGCCGAATTCTGGAAGCATTTGTTGTTGAGTGGCCGCGTTTTGCTTTGTTACCAGAGCGAGAGACTGGATATATGAAATATTTCATTTTCTCGAGCGAGAATGGAACCCACAACCTGTAGCGGTTACTAGTTACACGCGGGTGGTTTAGCATCTACACATAGTACTAGTTAAGGAAAACATGCAAGAAATGAAAACTATATATTTGTGGTTAACTCCTTAAAAATAATAGCCTTAAAATGAAGGCAAAATTTGGTTTTAAAATCGCTAGTTCACGAGAGGTATCTGATGAAAGGGCTCTGGCTAAGCTAACCTTGAATTTCAGAAAAAGCTTGAGATCTCCAATTTTTGTATAAAACCCTCTGTGGGCTAACCCAACTCGCGCTGGTCCGGTTTTGGGGCTCCAACTCCATTCTTGCCCTAAGTCTCTGCTCCCAAATGATTATGTCCTGGAAATACCTTTGTGTCGTACCCGTTGCTACAGTGAATCATTCACTGCCCAAGCTGCGAAGCTCTGGAATACATTACCTTACCAGCTATAAGTCAGTCTAAATCATTAAATATTAAAAAAAGTATTTTTTTACTTTATATTTAAATATCTTAGTATAAAGTTTATTTTATATGTGTTTCTGTATTTGCCATGTATCTATACATACTTTCTATGTTTATATTTTTCTATAATGTATGTGTATTCTATTTAGTTAATAAATATATATTATTATTTATGTTAATATCTCTGACATTTTTTTTCTTCTTTTTTGTGAATATGTTGTTTCCTTTTGTTCTGCACCGCGCCATGCGCCCGCTCTTTTAAATCTATTCTTCTGATTAGGTTGCCTGGAAGAGATCATTTTTAGTGATAAGGCCGCCTTTTCACATTTTTTTTGCTTTATTCAAGAAATGCACTTCAAATATAAAATTGTAATAATTTTTCTTTGAAATATCTATATAATCATTTTTTACTTTTTATCTTTTTTTAACTTTGCGTTCTTAGATTTTGATTACGCGGCAAATTTCATTACAAAAAACTGTAAAAACGATGCATGAATTTTTTCTATTACACATATTTTGTTTGCACTGAATTAGAAGCTTTTTTTCTGTACTCCAAGTAACGTAAAGTTGAATTCAATATCTGATATTAATTTCACTTTCCACTTTATGCAATCTCGAGATAATTAGCTAGTCTTACACCCAATATTAATAACCTATCTCCAATAACCTATCTTAGGTTGTTTCATATATCTATCTAATCTAGAGACGATAAGTCGTACAACCAAGTGATCCTATTGTTTTCGTTTTTTTTACTTTTGAGGTAAGGAATCCTAAAAAAAACAACGGAATACCAAAAAAAAAACAACATTAAAAATGTCATTTATTTTATTAAACTATTTTGTTTTCAGGTAAGCGAGTGCTGTGATCCAGAGATACGGGGTCGTTTGGGCTCTTTGCCCACGTTGTCTATGTCTTTCGGTATCCTAATATCATATATAGGCGGCAACTGGCTTTATTGGAGATATCTAGCCTTTCTTTCAGCCACGTTTTGTGGTAAGAACCTTCGTAGCTTATTAAATATTAATAAAATGAGGCTGTCATGGCGTAGGGGCACAACGATAGGACTGTAACGTGAAGGTTGTGGGTTCGATCCCCACTCGGGGGAATGATTTTTATGTGTTAATATTTTCATTTCTTCGCTCTGGCATTGAAGCAAAAGCCCAGTGCTGAGGTCCGCCACTTAACACGCAGTGCCTCGAAAAAATTGGCGGAAAGTGGGAAATGGAGTATATTATTAGGATCCCTCTATCTACGCTGCTGTGTACGGGATACAGCGTGAAGCAGATTTTTAAAAAAATAATAAAGACATTCATAATAAAGAAATTTAATAATAATAAGCAATCTGACTGTGCAAGCGACGGTTGTGGGTTCGATTGTCACTCGGGGAACGAAATATTTTCATTTTTCTCGCTCTGGTCACAGTCACATACAGACAAAACGCAGCGTTGAGTTCCAGCACTTAACACGCAAATGTATCAAAATTTGGGCGGAAAATGGGGTCTTAACATTAGGTTCCTTCTGTTTACCTTGCTACATGCTAGATACAGAGTGAAGCTAGTAAAATATTCATTATTGGGTATTATTTATTAGCCGCGGTATGGTTTCGTTATTCAAAACATAAATGAGCCTCTAACTTCGTGTAAAATGGAGAGCGAAGTTTCTCTACACTAAGTTCTTTCTATCTACTATATAATAACATAGGGCAAAAATGTGAATCTGTAATAAATATGTTATGTACAACTGATTATAGAAGAACACATCATTTAAATGATACTTACTTAACTTACTTAGCTTCACGCTTTATCCCTTGCGGGGTAGTCAGAGAGAACGGAGCGCCAAACGCTACGGTCTCTACATACCTCTTTCGCCTCGTCCACTGTCATCAACCTCTTCATACATGCCCTTCGGGGGGTCCTCATGCTTTTTACGTGACCTTCCTCCAGTATCTTTGATACTGTGTTTTCGAAGGTCAACCGAGGTCTCCCCCTACCTCTCTTACCGCTCACTTTTCCATCCTAAATCT
>JAATLQ010034592.1:0-23638 GCA_013421005.1 Heliconius erato x Heliconius himera
GAGAGTCGGGAGAGTCGGGAGAGTCGGGAGGGTCGGGAGAGTTCGGAGAGTTGGGAGAGTTGCGAGAGTTGCGAGAGTTGCGAGAGCTGGGACACCTAATCGGTTGTCTTTATAATGTTAGTGATATCGATGCAACTTCCCCCCCACTCTGCAGAGTTTACTTACTTACTCGCTACGGTGCGCGAGGATACACTCCGCATTTTTTATTATTTCATGATTTTCTTTAGAGTGATATTTTTAAATATTTTTAAAAAGTACTTTACACATATTGAAATTATCTTTAATAAAATATCATTTAATAGAATAAGGATTAATGCAGAAGTATGAATAAAATGGTTTGATTATTGCCGGCACTTTCATCAACTTATAAAATATAAAAATGTAGTTATATTGTCATAACTACAGTAGTTGGACATATGGTATCGCGGACTTTTTTATAGATATTGATGCGTTCTATAATACTTGTAGAACATTATTTTGTTCTATCATCAATAGTTTTCGCAGCGCACGCGATGATAAAATTTTTTAGATCAATTTCTTCACACCTTGGGTTACATTATTGCATTTTTCTTAGAGATCCCTATTTTTTTTGAAAATGTCATATAGCCTATGTGGGACGGTGATGCAGCAGCAGATGCAGCTTTCTAATAGCGAAAGAATTTTTGAAATTGGTCCGGTAGTTGTCGTGTGAAAACAATACAAACATACATACATACATACATACATACAAAAATACAAATCTTACCTCTTTATAATATTAGTATAGATAAATAGCTTTAGAGAATATAATATTAACACACTCTGTTTCCCCCTTTTTCTAAGACATTGTCAGTTGAGTAGCAGAACTCCATGGTGCTCTTCGTCTTCTTAAGAGAGAGCGAAAATAAAAATATAGTTTATTCCCCCTAATGGGACCCACAATCATCGTGTTTCCTGTCTAACGCAGTGCCGCTGCACCACGACGGATTATGATTTATGTTTTGGTTACGATAAAGATAGAGACTATTTAAGGAATAGGCCACTTTGTTCTCCAAAAATCTGCTTTTGGGATGACAAAATACAACGACACCATATTGTATTTAACTAGGCGCTGCCAAACTTGGTTTAACCAAAATAAACAAATAAAATATATATGTATAAGTAAAAAAATAAAAGAGACTGTCGTTGCGGCGCAGGAGCACAAACTGCAAGCGCAAGTGCCACTGCAAGCGCGACGTTTGTAGGTTCGATTCCAATCGGGGAAAGAATTATTTAGTATTTTCATTACATCGCTCTGGTAAGGAGTCAAAACGCCGCGTTATATTCCGCCAATCAGCACTCAATATCTCCAGAATCTGGCGTAAAGCAAAAAAAGATAAATAAAAAATCTTATTCAAATTTAATTATTATTAAAAACGATTAAACATTCATCAAATATAATTTATAAAGCAAGCCTTAAATTAAGCAATCCAGAGGCTTAGAATACACAACGAAGGCGAAATATTTCATTAAAACAGCCGTTTACAGCCCAAATCTCATATAAACATGGTGGTTTTAAGGCAATTTGTTTATATGTTAAAACCTCGCCCTGACCTCGTCAGTGTGATTTTAAAGGCTCACGAATTCTCACATTAAAAAAAATTGTAATGAAGGGCCATTACGGTTAAATGCAGTGCCTGAACGTGATAGTTACGGAATCAATTCTCACTTCAAAAAAATTTTCTTTTAATATTGTAAGTTTAATTTTATCATAAACGGGAATAATATATGTGTATATGTGTGTGTGTGTATTTATTTGTAAGTTTCACTTTAAGTGTTAATAATGTACCCCCATTAATGAAATCATCATCATGATTACTAGAGTTATGGAACTCATAAAAAAATTAAACAACGCCATCTATTTATAGGTTTTCGAACTACATATATTGTCTCTAACGAACTAACTCCAGTTAAATAAAATGTAGTATAAAACAGAGATGTCACTATTGTTTTTCGTTTAGAAAATAACTTTTTTTAACCTTAACGTAAATTTAAATCTTCAATTTTAGTACAACTTTTAATAAATTTAATAATTTTGAATTTAATAGTTTCATAAATAAACATTTAATTAACTAATAATTTTAAGTTTATTAACATATCCCATAATCCATATAGTATGTATGGAAAAATTAAGATGCCTTAGCTAAAATTATTTTAAAAAAATATTGTTTAACCACAAATACTAAGCAAAATACGCGTCTCTTATTTATGTAGGGGAAGGGGGCATAACGGAGACCCACATAATATGTTATATAAGTATCTACTGTCCACTAAAAATTTGTAAAAAAAGATGAATTTTACACTTTATAGTCCCCACAAATAAAGTTTAGCCAATTTATTTTTAATATTTTTAACTGAATTATTTTAATTATTTAGTTGAAGTAATTATTTAATACATAGAGGCGTCGTACATCGTGGCGAGCTCTACAAAAAAGTCTGTAAGCGTGATGATGATAGGATCGATTTACCCTTGAAGGGAATTAGTTATTTTCACTCCCGTCTCGAATTCGGTCGGAGACCAGAATGTCTGGACGTTTGGTTTTTTTTGCTTACCCTGCTATATGCGGTATAAAGGATGAAATTAAAAAAAATATAAAATGACTCTAACACAGCGTTGCCAGATTTATGAGTATATCGCTAAAAAGCGGAACTTTTAACCATTTTAAGTAAAAAAGCGGTATTCTTTCGCCAAAAGCGGGACAAAAAATTAAAAAAATAAGTATTTCTTTTATTATTTATTCATTTATTTCAGTTTTAAATATAACTTCCAATGATATTGATATTATATCAATATATAATGCTTTTAATTTAAAATCATCCCTTTATAAATCTTTATCATCAATTGACATTAGTTGTAATATTTATATTAGCTGTCTACATAGACATCTATATACAAAATTTCGTATGTAAATACCTATCCTAGAACAAGCACCTGCCTTATTAATAAATAAGTGTAATATAAAATATTTTCCAAAAATTCTTCAATAAGGGAAGATTTTAAATAAATTTCGATTTATTTTATGTTTTTCTTTTAATATCTTATAAAATTAAACGTTTAAACATTTCCAATTGGTAGCAGCGACCCGATGTCAACATCAGCTAGAATAAGATTGCCGACGATAAGCACAACTGTGCTGATTATATTAGCAATGTCCTCCTGTTGAGAAAATATTATTCATTGAAATCATTTTAATGTTTTTTTTTTCACGCTTTGCTTCACGCTGTATCCCACACATAGCAGGGTAGGCAGAGGGAATCTAGTATTGTAATATTCCGTTTCCCATTTTCCGCAGAATTCTGGAGGCATCGCGTGATGACTATCATTTTAATATTAATTTACCAAAAAGAAATACTTACTGATTACTCACTATAGCTTAAGTTGGACTTTATTATCTATTTTACATTTCACGCTCAAAAAGTGGAGAAGGAATGTCTCAACTGAAAGGAATGTCACGTTGAGAGAAAGGACTGCCTCTTTTTTCTCTTTCTGTCACTCGCTCTCTGATCTTATTTCGTATATTACTTAGATTCAATAATTGAACAAGATTAATTACAGTGCTCATATAAAAATCATAAAATAAACAAGGAATATTACAAATTTACACAAAATTCCTATAAAACTTGCCTCAAAGAATTCCAACATCTCTGGTATCAAATTGCTCAAAAATCTGGAAACGAAGTCACTGCTAGCCTTGTCGTTAAACACTCCATTGATTACGGCCTGAAATTAAAATATTCTTTTTTAGGGTTCCGTATTTTTTAAAGAAAAATAAACTCTTATAAGATCACTTTGTTGTCCGTCTGTTTATCTGTCAAGAGACTATCCCAGGAACGCTTGCAGATATCGGGTAAGGTTACTTAGATCTACGGCCCCATATTTTTCATGATTTCGATACTATAAAGGGAATCAAAATTATTAGAGTACTTCTGGTTAACTTAATTTTATGAAATTCGGCAGCTAGCATCTATAGGTATAGTACTAGTTCAGGAAAAAAAAAACCTAAAAACATTTCTACACTTGTGGTTAAATCCTTAAAAGTGGGTCAAAACTTGATATTAAAGCGGCTAGTTGAAGTGAGGTATCATATAAAGGGCTCTGGCTAAGCTAAGTTTGCATTTCAGAAAAAGCTTGAGACTTCCAATTTTTGTACGGAATTTTCGGTGAGCGAGCTCAACTCGCGCTTATAGGGTTTTTTATTTAGCTTCACAGTGTAAGAATAAACCGAATATAATATGCAGGCTAAGTTAAAAATGAAGCTCAGAGTCACTTTTTGTTTTCTTACGAGACATGTAAATAATTAATTCCCTTGAATGGGAATCGAACCCATAAACATGACATTTACAGTCACTGTAACATCAAGGCCTGATGGCCTCAATAAAAAATATTTTCCCAAGTTTTCATTGTTTGTTTTAAATGTTACATCCATAAAATCGAAGTCACAACAACACTTGTATTTATTATAAATATTTATATTTTAAATTTAATTCTAAAAAAAACTATATTGAGAGGCCAGTCACGGCGCGGGAATACAAGAGCGCCGCTGTACACGTGACAGGTTGTGGGTTCGATTCTCACTCGAAGAAATAAAATATTTATTATTTTTATTTACTCGCTCTGGTAATATAACGTGAAGCTAAAAAAATATGCTTACCTTAAATTCATCCAATCCGATATTAATACGGCATTCATATATTGAAAGGAAAATGCCATCGAGGCCTAATCTTAATCCAACTACTATATGGCCTTTGACTCTTGGTCTTACTATTTGGAGTCTAAAAAAATATTCTAATATAGTATGAAAAGATTAATGAAATTAAATAAAATATTAAGGCTGTTTTGAAGAGAAACTAACCCCATATCCCCTTTTCCGTAGATTTCGCCACCAAATATTTTGAACCACATATCGTAGTTGGCTGAAATAATAATGTAATTTATGTAAACAATAATAGTGAAATATTAACTGAAGACGACCAAAAGACTTAACTTAAAAATCTGTCAACAGTAATATTTTTTTAATAAAAAATCAGCTTCACGCTGTATCCCGCACACAGCAGGGTAGGCAGAGGGAACCTAGTGTTAAGACACTCCGTTCCCCTCTTTCTGCCGAATTCTGGAGACATTGTGTGTTGAGTGGCAGAACTCAACGCCGCGCTTAACCTCGACACCAGAGCGAAGAAATGGAAATATAAATTTAAGTAAATATTTCATCTCCTCGAGTGGGGATCGAACCCACAACCAGTCGGTTTTGCAGTCATACCTCGTGCCGCTGCGCCACGACCGGCCTCTAAATTTTTTTATTTTTATTTTTATGTTTTTTTTTCAAGTAGAGCAAAATTAACTGCCATAAAATTGATTTTTTTTTAAAACCAGTCGTGGCGCAGAGGCACAAAGTATGACTACAAATTCAATTGGTTGTGGGTTGGATCCCCACTCTAGGAAATGACATATTTTTTTACATTTATATTTTCATTTCTTCGCTCTGGTGTCGAGGCAAATCGCGGCGTTAAGTCTCGCCATTCAATACGCAATGCTTCCAGATTTCGACGGAAAGTGGGGAATGGAGTGTCTTAACACTGGGTTCCCACTGACTACCCTGCTGTGTGCGGGATACAGCGTGAAGCTGATTTAATTTTTTTTATTTTAAAATTCATATATTGGGACGACCGTTGATACATGTACTACTATAAAAAACAAGAATCACGAAAATTCACTCATAATTGGCTTAGCAATCAATGTATGTAACATACAAAAAAACATATAATCGAATTAATAACCTCTTTCTTTTTGAAATTGGTTTATTATTTTACGAAATTTTAAAATATTATTTCCGCTGAAGTCATTTGGGTAATGTCATGTATTTGCAAAATACTAACCGAAAACATGAATTATTTACCATGTTAATTAGTTATAAGCCAACTTGTTTGTTTTAGCTAAAATATTATATAGTTTTATTAATATTGCGAGAATATTTTATATATTTACATATAAAATTTTACTTTAAACGGTAAAATGGCAATGCACGCCTACATACGCTTATAACATGACGTTAATAAATAAATTTCCCGAGACCAGTCGTGGCGCAGCGGCACGAGGTGTGACTGTTAAACCGATTGGTTGTGGGTTCGTCCCCACTCGAGGAGATGAAATATTTACTTAAATTTATATTTTAATTTCTTCGCTCTGGTGTCGAGGTTAAGCGCGGCGTTGAGTCCTGCCACTCAACACGCGATGCCTCCAGAATTCGGCAGAAAGTGGGGAACGGAGTGTCTTAACACTAGGTTCCCTCTGCCTACCCTGCTGTGTTCGGGATACAGCGTGAAGCTGATTTTTTATAAATTTCCCGCTCTGAAGTAAAAAGAGGTACTGTAAAGCGTGGTACCGATCTAGATCCTCGAAGTAAAATTACTTTAAATTGGATACTAAGTGAAAAACGGAGTTGTTTAACATTAACTTCCCTTTCCCGAAAGTCAACCAAGGACCATCCATGTGATTGGCCTTCGAATATTTGGTATCGATGATAAAAATATGAGCATCCTTCTGAGGGTACTTATAAAGAAGTTAATATCAGCGATTCAGGCAAGAGAAGTAAGCAGAGATCGTAACGTTTAGAAAAAAATGGAAAAATGATACTTACATGTATTTACATTCACTGCAGGTATAGAAAGGTCAAAATCGAGTCTATAACGCTGGAGTAGTAAAGAAACCATTGTGAACTCTATGTGTTCCATTTCGAATGTACTCAAATCACGTATGGTCAAATCATTTATAGTAATGTAGGCACTGAAAAAAAAGAGAAAATTTATTTGTATTTCACTCTATTATCCAATAGAAATATAATGTGCTTAGTAAAAAATCTAAATGGTAATCAAACTGATGTAGGTGTTTAAACTATATTTTTTGTCAATAAGAGAATAAGGGAATCTACTGTAAAAAATACTCCCGTCTCCACTATCTGGCCTAACATGTTGAGTGGGGAAACTCAAATCTGTATTTTCTTTGACCAGAGCGAGGAAGTAGAAATAACCCGAATTCACAACCACGTTTACAGATATCCAGCTTCACGCTGTATCCCGCACACAATAGGGTAGGCAGAGAGAACCTAGTGTTAAGACACTCCGTTCTCCACTTTCCGCCGAGTTCTGGAGGCATTACGAGTTGAGTAACGGAACTCAACGCCGCGCTTTCCCAAGACACCAGAGCGAAGAAATGAAAATATAAACGTTAATAAATATTTAATTGCTCGATTGCGATCGAACCCACAACCAATCGATTTTATAGTCACATTTTGTGCCTCTGCGCCACGACTGGCCTCAATTTACAGATATCCGTTTATAATATTATATGTAATTTCTACCGACTATTAAATAACACTTACTTAGGTACAGTAATAATTTCTTCCCCAATATGAATGTTTTCTATGTTAATAGGATCTAATATGGGAAAATTCTCTGATCCAGATATCATGAGCTGCCTCAATTGTTCTAATACATCTAGTATCGCTGATTCTATAACACCAACTCTGGCCCCTTCTTCTATAAATTAATATGTGGTTTTTTATTAGGTTCAAGTTTGAAATTTTTCTTTTCACTATTAATATCTATTATGTTTTATGTATTAAGAACGACATATTTTATATTTATAGTCGAGTCAATTTTTTTTTCATAAAAATTTTTGAGTCGACTTTTTGTTCTAATATAACAAAGTTTTTTTAGCTTCACGCAGTATCCCGCACACAGCAGGATAGGTAGAGCGAACCTAGTGTTAAAACACACAGTACTCCATTTTTACCCCCTAAATTCTGGAGTCATTACGTGTTAAGTGATGGAACTCAACTCTGCGCTTCACCTTGACACTAGAGCGAAGAAATGAAAATATCACAACCTGTCGCGTTTGTAGTCACACTTCTGTGCCTCTACGCCACGACTGGCCTCACTGGCCTTATTGGTTTCAATGAACATTGTTTTTGTGTCGGATTATCTATATATTAGAGAAGAGTTTAGGCTATATTACATCACACTGCAACCAATAAGCAATGAAAAACTTTACTGAAGAGCCATAAAACATACGTCATAGTTTTAGTTATTTCCATTTGACCATTGTGGTAAAAGCTAGTAACTAGTTTTTGAGCCGAAGGCTCGTTTGCCTTGTCCTTTTCCATAAAAAAAAATCAGCTTGACGCTGTATCCCGCACACAGCAGGATAGGCAGAGGGAACCTCGTGTTAAAACACTCTATTACCCACTTTCCGCCGAATTCTGGAGGCATTGCGTGGTGAGTGGCGAAACTCAACGCCGAGCTTTGCCTTGACAGCAGAGCAAAGAAATGAAAATATAAATAAATATTTCACTTCCTCGAGTGGGGATCGAACTCACAACCAGTCGATTTTACAGTCACACTTTGTGCCTAAGTAAAAGCTAGTAATGTAAAAATATAGATTCATTTGAATTGGACGAAGTACTATAACAGGTCATTCATTCTTCATATAATCGTCACTATATAACTACTTTATCGTAAAAAACTATTTATGAGTTTCACGTTATTAGTTCAAATACCTACATTACTATCATATTAAATATCAGAATTAGTAAATCAAAACTGTGGCAATATAGATTAGATAGCGTTTATTATAGATGATATTTTATTTGATAAAAATGGATTGCAAAGAAAATATTACGGTTCAGAGTAAGCACTCGAATGACTTGGTGGTCGGAAAGTTGAAAAAAAATATAAACTTACGTGTATTTTCTAAAATCTCCTTTAAAATCATAACATTGTGATTTTCTTTGATCTCCAAAGGCAGAGCATTTGCCAAACCTAAGAGGGCTAGAAGCAACACTTCTGGTCGCATGATTTCCTAAAAAACAATAGTATTTTAAGATAGATAAAATTAAAAAAATTAAATTAGCTTCACGCTGTTATCCCGCACACAGCAGGGTAGGCAGAGGGAACCTAGTGATAAGACACTCCGTTCCCCACTTTCTGCCGAATTCTGGAGGCATTGCGTGTTGAGTGGCAGAACTCAACGCCGCGCTTAACCTCGACACCAGAGCGAAGAAATGGAAATATAAATTTAAGTAAATATTTCATCTCCTCGAGTGGGAATCGAACCG
Organism: Heliconius erato x Heliconius himera; assembly: GCA_013421005.1. Classification (NCBI taxonomy): domain Eukaryota; kingdom Metazoa; phylum Arthropoda; class Insecta; order Lepidoptera; family Nymphalidae; genus Heliconius; species Heliconius erato x Heliconius himera. Next base: position 9,129 of record JAATLQ010034592.1, read on the forward strand.
ACAACCAGTCGGTTTTGCAGTCACACCTCGTGCCGCTGCGCCACGACCGGCCTCTTTTAAGATAGATATACAAACATATATGTAGATCAGTGATTCTCAACCTTTTTTCGTTACTAAACATATTTAACGATTTCAAAATTTGGCGGCACGCAAAGAAAAAGATAAAAATTATTTGCTTACTACAACACACAGCATAAATAGTTTATGACAAAATATATACTACAACAATAACTAAACGTTTATTAAGGGATTTTACAAGCTAATAATAAAAATATTTTTCTTTTTTAATGATATAATTTAAAATATTAACATTATTATATATTTGCAAAATTTGGCGGCACACTTTTGAAATTTGGCGGCACACAAAAGTGCCGCGGCACAGTGGTTGAGAATCACTGCTGTAGATAATACAAAATTAATACTAATACGAAATAAATCTCTTTTTTAATTCCGGCATTTCGATTATGAAAGACATTTTTATTTTAATTAATTATATATTTTTCTTATTTCAGGGTGACGATACTATAGAAATGTCCATATTGTGATTATTATAACATTAGCACTTTATTTAATTAAATTTAATAACCAAAATTTTCTCTAATCCATTGTAATATCTTGAACTGTTATAATATTTTTTTATTTATTTATATGCACAATAAAGTAAACAATGGTATTTGAAAAGAATATAAAAGAAAAGAGAAAAAAGTAAATCAGCGACTTCTTAAAACAAACTCTGTGTTAAGAAATTTATATGTGTGTGTAAATAAACATACAAACAAATATTCATACTATATCCTAATACACATTTATTTAAATTTTTAATAAATTTAGACTCTAAATTAAAAATCTTACCGTGAACGATTTTCAAATAATACTTTATTTTTTGGCTTTTAGATTATTTATTTGAATTTTTAGTGTATAGATTGATTGCGGCTTGTGATTGAAATTATTATCGGCACAAAGATAACAGAATATAAAGCTAAGCTGTCACTTAATTTACCAATATACTTACCTAATTATATGTTCTTTAAACAAATCCGAATAATTGTAACATTAAGAAAGCAAAAACAGAGGGAGACTAATCTTAAGACATTCCACTTTCCACCAAAATCTGTAAGCATTTCGTATTTCCTCGAATGGGAATCAAACCCACAACCTATTACGTTTACAGCAACACGCTTGTGCCCTTCTTATACATAAATGACGATAATTCAGTAATTTTATGCTAATCATTATAAAACTGCTGAAAATTCAGGTCAAAATGAATCAGAATCTACCGAAACATATATATACTATTTATACATGTAAATAGATTGTAGGTATATGATCTATATCCATATATATTTTAAACAAATATTTCACCTACTTAAAATTTGATCTCATATTATTGTATTAACTCTAAACAAAAAAAGCAGTTAAGTGGGAGTCCAACAAATTATGAAAGTAGACAAGCTTAAGTTTGCGGTCATATGCACTCATTTTGTGTAAAATTAAGTTAAATCATAAATTTGTTATATTTTTTTAATGAAATACCTTTAATTTTTTACTTTTCCTTTCATAACTAAGGGTCCACGGGAAATATTCTATAGGCTTTGTTTGCACGCTTTGATTAAATGCAGTAAAAACAATGCATAAATGCTCGTATCTTTTGATTGCCTTAACTCAGCTCCTTGATTTTTTATATGCTTTAAGAGACCATACACCGGAGTAATATTTGGTATTCATTTCAGGTTAACACCTCCACGCTATCTCGAGATAAACTATCTTGACAGACGGACAACAAAGTGATCCTATACGGGTTCCGTCGTTACCTTTTAAGGTACGGAACCCAAAAAATAGAAAAAATGGTATTAAAAAACAATTCTAATGACTTACCTAAAATGAATATACTAGTTAAGACCCAATGCAATAACGGCGTGCTAACACGATGCCACTAAAGGCTTAATTGATAACAACAATCAAATAATCTATATCAAAATTATATACGATGACGTAAACACGATCACGAAATTTAATCATACTTTAAAACTGATTTTTTTTAAAATATTACGTTATCCATATGTCATGAGGCCATCGTGGTATTGAGGCACAAGTATGCGACAGTAAACGCGACGGTTGAGTTACGCCACGCCATACTTCTAGAATTCGGCGGAAAATGGGGAACGGAGTGTTTTAACACTATGTTCCCACTTTTGTCATTGTGTGGGATACAAGGTGAAGCTGTACCAACCAAACCAGTTTAGGAATTCCTAGGAAAACCCCCAGTGACACGGAACAGTCTGAAATATCATATAGGCGTAAAAAAAAATATTTTTTTTGTTTCCTTTTGGTGATCGAGTAGTTCGAACGCACAAATTATTAAAATATATGTCATATAATTGAATATTATACAGGTTGTAACGCGATTGCTTGGATCAACAGTTGTCTATGGGTAGAGGACCTCAGTATTTATCCATTTCACCCCCATGTATTTTCGCCGATTTACAGTTTTTTTTTTCAGTACTTATTTAGAAAACGTATAAAAATTTGAACGTAGCGGGACTCGAACTCGCGCCTCTTGGAAACCGACCAGGCGCTCTGACCACTAAGCCATACGTTCTCATCGAGCTAGGTCGAAATTTTTATACGCTTGTTACAACTTATTTATGTTGTTAGCATTTAATAAATAGCATTCTCTCTTGCCAGACGATAATTCGTAGTAATTATCTTTGGGTAGCGGAAATTTGTAAAATTCTCCCTACAGAGATGCTAACAACATAGATAAGTTATAACAAGCGTATAAAAATTTCGACGTAGCTTGATAAGAACGTATGGCTTAGTGGTCAGAGCGCCTACATCATCGTAAAAAATAAAACATATATCTTTTAAAAAAAAACTTTTATTATAGATTATCTAGATAGATATATTAAAGACATATTATAATATGGCAATTTCAGTTGAATGGGATATCTAAAAAAATCAAAATTAAAAAAAAAAACTGAAAAAGGATTTGCACTAGCAACTTATTTCTAAAGTAATTTCTACAGTAAAGATGGGCGCCTTAATAATTCGTTTAGAGCAAATTTTATAATTTGTGCAAGAATTCTGTCAATATCATTCTGAAAAAGAAATACAAAATTAGGTACTTATGTGTCATAAAATATTTTTTATGCAATGTAGATGTTAAATCTTTATAAAAAGTATACTAAAACTTGACAAACTTTTGAGCAGTCATTAAAACCTGCATATTATTATTTATTTTCTTTTTATATTCAATATATATATATTTTATATTTGATAAATATTTTTTTAACCTAGCCTTAAGATATTTCCGTTGCCCAATTTCTGAGTAATTTTGAAGGCATTGCGTGTTAAGTAGCGGAACTCAATCACGCACTTGGCCTCGTTACCGAGCGAGAAATAGAAAATATTAAATATTTCATTTCCTTGAGTGAGAATCGAACCCATAACTCGTGTAACGTTAAAAAAATATTTCTTTTATGTTTTTGGAGCATTTTGACAAGTAGGTACGTTGAAAATGTATCAAAATAAAATTATAATTATATGCTTTATATAATAAAAAATTTATTGGAAAATACTAAAATTTAAAATGATAAATCAAATCAAATTCACAATCGAATTTGATGTGTAAAAGAAAGAATTTAAAGTGTAAAATGTATAATGGATGGTGCATAATAAAAAAACTCTATTATCTTACCCTATAATTATCAAAAAAATCTATCAATGTCTCTTCAAAAAAGTTGTTCACAGCCTCTGAGTATTAACCTAGGGTTAAGATATTTCCGCTGCCCAATTTTTGAGTAATTTTGAAGGCATTGCGTGTTAAGTAGCGGAACTCAATCACGCACTTGGCCTCGTTACCGAGCGAGAAAAAGAAAATATTAAATATTTCATTTCCTTGAAGGAGAATCGAACCCATAACTCGTGTAACGTTAAAAAAATATTTCTTTTATGTTTTTGGAGCATTTTGACAAGTAGGTACGTTAAAAATGTATCAAAATAAAATTATAATTATATGCTTTGTATGAAAAAATTTAAATGGAAAATACTAAAATTTAAAATGATAAATCAAATCAAATTCACAATCGAATTTGATGTGTAAAAGAAAGAATTTAAAGTGTAAAATGTATGGATGGTGCATAATAAAAAGCTCTATTATCTTACCCTATAATTATCAAAAAAATCAATCAGTGTCTCTTCTAAAAAGTTGTTCACAGCCTCTGAGTATTCGTTACCAAAAGCTTTTACCGACAAATTAGACTGTAATATTATTAGAAAGAAATTAAATTAAATTAGCTTCACGCTATATCCCGCACACAGCAGGGTAGGCAGAGGGAACCTAGTGTTAAGACACTCCGTTCCCCACTTTATGCTGAATTCTGGAGGCATTGCGTGTTGAGTGGCAGATCTCAACGCCACGCTTAACCTCGACACCAGAGCGAAGAAATGGAAATATAAATTTAAGTAAATGTTTCATCTCCTTGAGTAGGGATCGAACCCACAACCAGTCAGTTTTGCAGTCACACCTCGTGCCGCTGCGCCACGACCGGCCATATTATTAGAACATAGTAAATATATATAATATAAAATGATGTATTATAGAAATAGTAAATTCAACAATACTGAGTGGGAACTGGAACTGAACGCCGCGCTATGTCTGTAGAGAGCTTTAAAATTAGTCACTCTTGGTCCAACCATGACGTATAGTCATTATATCATATTTTTTTTATAATATTATGATTACTTTTTAATTTTATATTGTTGGGAAAACAAGAACAAATAGAAAAATTTGTTTTATTTTATCTTATTATACACATCTTATTATGAATAAAAGAAATTAAATTATTTTTTATTAAAATCAGAGCAATTTATAAATATAGAAAAAATTACGTGGAAAAAAATAATAAGCCTCACCTCAATATACCCTCGTTCAAAGTTAATAACAACTTTGGGAACACTTATTCCATCACTAAAGTCAAAATCGATTAATGATGAGATAGCGAAACTTTTTACTATTACGCTGTAAAAAAACAGTAAAAAATTAAGAAAAATATAAAAGATTTTTTTTTCTAATTAGATTACTAAGAATAAAATTTAAAATAATATTAATATATATTTTTTTAATTGACTTGACTTACTTTCCACCTAATTCAATTTTATAGTTGTTATCGAAAACTTTGAGTTCGGACTCGAAGTGACCTGAAATTAATAATTATGATCAGTTATATAAAATTAAATTTATATTTCCATTTCTTCGCTCTGGTGTGGAGGCTAAGCGCAGCGTTGAGTACTGCCACTCAACACGCAATGCCTCTAGAATTCGGCAAAAAGTGGGGAACGGAGTGTCTTAACACTAGGTTCTCTATGCCTACTCTGCCGTGTGTGGTATACAGCGTGTGGTATGAAGCTGATTTATTTTATTTTATTGTATTTATATAAAGTTACTTTTGAAACTTTAGAAGGAAGGATTTGAAACCGTCGTGGCGCAGCGGCACAGAGTCCGAGTGTAAGCGCGATCTTTATGAGTTTGATTCTCAATCGAGGAAATGAATTACTTTTGTTTCTTCGCTCTGGTAACAAAACGCGAAGTAGAGTCCCGATCCCATCAACGCGCAAAGTGTCGGAAAGTGGGGAATGGAGTATCTTAACACTAGGTTCCCTCTATTCACCATGCTAAATGAAGAATAAAATTAGAAATAATTTTTATAAATTTTTATAACGTTTAGTTTAATCATTTAAAATTTTGAGCTTTAGGTGTAATAAAAAAAAATATTGTGGGTTCGATCCCCACTAGGGGGAATGATATATTTCTTTTCACTTTAATATTTTCGCTTTGGTAGACTAACCGTGGCGTTGTGTTCCGCCGCTGTATCCGTTCAATATTATTTATTAAAAATTCAATAGTATAGAACAAAATTAACTCACCGACAGATATATTAAGAGCGTTAGTCCAGGACTGTGACATATCAAGTGCCAGCCTTCGGATGGATTGGATATAACCCGCAGAGTCTACGTTGAACTTGCTTAGCCCTGAAATTTGTAGGCTATTAACGGAGGCTCCGATTTCAAGGATGCTGTAATAGATATATTAGTCAAAATTAAAATTTCATTTCATGGACAATATAGTAAGATTTGATTTCATTTCAGAGACACGCTTGTTGGGTAGAGAGATCCAAGGAGAAAGAAAATATAAGAAATAAACATATAAAATTGAAGAAGTGATGGCGCAGTAGTACACAGTTGGACTTTAATTGTGGGTTAGATTGCCACTAAATTGGAAAACGGAGTGTCTTAAGTCTAATCACTATTCTTACTGCCTACACTGATATAATATGTACCAAAAGGGCAGCGTTACGTAAAGCGTAAAGCGGGCCATATCAGAAAAGGATAAGGAAGGGGAAAAAACTTGCGCATCCCGACATTCGACGAATATCAGGGAGTACATAGGAGTCGGTAGTCGTCGATGATTATTAACTGATCTCATTAATGACACAGACGAGGGGAGTGGTATTATCAAACACAGACTTTCTAAAAGCCAACATGACCTTCAGAAAAGCTTTTCTAGTCCTTCAAATACTAGTACTATAGTAACATCCATTTCACACTGATAAGGATACTCAGAGAGAGGAGGTGGAGGTCAACTTCCTAAGAGAATTATTTTTATTGATTTAATTAATATACACATACAAACCAATGACGTTTTAAATTACGTAATTATTAAGCAGCAAAAGAAACTGTTCTTTTAATATAAATTTATTTTGAATATTTCATCTGAATGTAATAGAATTCCATCTCTTTCAGAGACTTTATATAAAGACTTTATATACCTCTTTTATAATTAAAAAAAACTTAATCATAATAAAACTTACGACGGAATTATTGCATTTTTGTATTCAGCTTTTTCAATATCTAAAGGATCGAGACCAGCATCGACTATCTCCTGTGCAACTCGATCAAAGTATCTATAGATCTTAAATCTAATAAAATCAGATAGATCCTGTTCTGCAAGAAAATGTTTCAATGATTATTTTACACACTTGCATTGCGTAACAAGAGTAGAGAAGAGAAAGTCGTGTAAAGAAAAAGTCTCTTCCTCCGCCAAGACACTAAATATAGAATATTTTCAACGTGGCTTTTTACCACGCTGAAGCGGGATATAAAGCGAAAAATAATTTTAAAATACCTCTTAGCAGGAATGTGGGAATCAAATCTACAGTCAAATTGCTTGAAGTCAGATGCTGCTGATCAACCACCATGGTCACCATTATGACTTCAATATACTCCTAACATCAATGTAATTTGAATAAATAATGAGAAGATTCGGATAAATCTCGGACATAAGTTTTTAACTTTACATTGTATAGCCTTTGACTAGCCTGCTGTATGTGCACCACTTTTTTTGGAGACGTGTTCAGAGGCGAAGATAAACGCGCTTTATCTTCTTACCAAAGCCTTTTGTTTAAAATTAAATTTTGTGCCTCTGTGATAGTAATAAATATGTAATACATACCAGTTATGAAACGAGAATCTGCAAAGGTACTTCCACCAAATATGAGTAGAACAAGTATAAAAATCTTCATTTTAAAATGTAATTATTCTGTAAAGTAAAGACCAACATATAGTATGATATGAACAAATTTGTGATTTTTTATAGCACATATATGTACTTATAAAAATAATAAAACTAAAAAAATTCTTCAGTGATTGGGAAACTACAAAATATCTCATCTAGTATCCCTCAGTGGTTAAAGTCAAAAAATTTCAACCAGTATGTGTTGCCAGTGTTGACCCATGGCACTGAGACGTGGTCCTTTAAAAGGAGTACAGGCCGCCATCCAACCGACCGACGACCCGAAATAGACAGCGGGAGTTCTTAACTTAACTTAACTTAGCTTCACGCTTTATCCCTTGCGGGGTAGTCAGAGAGAACGGAGCGCCAAACGCTACGGTCTCTACATACCTCTTTCGCCTCGTCCACTGTCATCAACCTCTTCATACACGCCCTTCGGGGGGTCCTTATGCTTTTTACGTGACCTTCCTCCAGTATCTTTAATACTGTATTTTCGAAGGTCAACCGAGGTCTCCCCCTACCTCTCTTACCGCTCACTTTTCCATCATAAATCTTTTTTGCCATTCTTTCATCACTCATTCGTTCGACGTGCCCAAACCAGCTGAGCACGTTCTTCTTCATTCTCACCGTGGCATCCTCGCTAGTACCTGCCATTCTGTGTACCTCTTCATTGCGGATTCGATCAGCTAAGCTGACTCCGCATATCCTACGAAGAGATCGCATCTCCACAGCATTCATCTTTCTTTCATTCTTCTTCCTTAATACCCACGTTTCGCTGCCGTATAACAGAGTCGGTACCAAAACCGCATTGTGTACGGCCAAACGCGCAGCTGTGCTGACGTTTCGCCGTCTCATCAATGCAGCTAAGGCTCCGTTAACCTTGTTACCGGCAGCAATACGCCTTTCCACATCCATCTCGCTGGGTTCAAAGGGCGCAGGACCGGACTGAGTGGCGAGTATTAGGGGAGGCCTATGCCCAGCAGTGGATTTTGAAAGGCTGATGGATGGATGGATACAAAATAAAAGAAGTACGCTAAAAGTATTAGAACGAGAGCTATAAATTATATGAGTCGAAATCCGAGTCCAGTCTTGTTCGAATCCAGTTTTAGCGCGGGGACAAGTGCGTGCTACTATAAACGGGACACGTAGTGGGTTCCATAGTATTTTCATTTCCTCGCTCTGGTAAAGCGTTACCAGAAATGAAAATATTAAATATTTAATTTCCTTGAGCGTGAGTCGGCGTAGAGTTCCGTGCTTCTAGAATTAGCGGAAAGTGAGGAACGGAAGTGTCTTAGTGGGGGACTGAGTGTCTTAAAGTTAGGTCTCCAGGTTCTCACGTTCCCTCTGACAAACCTGCTATATGCGGGGTACAGTGTAAAATGAAAAAAAAACTCAAGTGACTTATTAGTAACCTCTAAAGAGCTTCAACTACTCAAGTCCTTGCTATAACTGCCAAGTTTTATAAAGATACAAATATTACAAGTGAGCCAAATTCAATTTCTAGATTATGTTATATACGAGTTGTTACAAGGCAGCGTAATAAACCGTATTTAATAATAAAATTGAACTTATTGCAGTAACAATGATTTATTGAAAATACAGATTTATCGGTAATATTAAACGTATATATACATACGGCTATTATAATCTAACGATTACTTTTATCTAACAATTCACAAATAACGGAAGCAATCAATATATTGATTACAGTAAATTTCCACTCATTTTATGAGATTTGGGCCATTGTACTCATCGATGAACTTACGCAATATTTCCTTAAAATTTCAAATAAACATATAAATATATCATGTTTAAGTAATTGTGGAAGAAATATGATTCTGTAACAAATTAGAAGGTTAACGTTTTTAAAAATCGAAATAGAAACACACATTGTCTATGTTTCTAAATGTTCGGAAAGAGATTCCATGTGAATCCTTTAACAATACATCATACGACTTTCCTTCCAAAGGACCGTTGCCTATAATCAACAGCCCCGATTGACACAAAATTATTGCAAAAATATTGTCTCTCGTTTTGCAATTCAGAATTGGCCCCCTAGATCGTGTGATTTAACACTATTAAATTTCTCGTCCACATCCCCCTGTGCATTAAAAGAAGTGATTTCAAACTCGCATCAACGAAATTCAGTCACATTTATGCAAAAATGGTCATGGAAAATTTCAACAAACGAGTGTATATGTGCATGCAAAGCCATAAAGGCCATTTGCCCTATGTGTTATTCCATAAATAACCCTATTCCATGTACTTTAAAATGAAAAAATCAACTTCACGCTGAATCAGGCACACAGCAGGGTAGGCAGAGGGAACCTAGTGTTAAGACACTCCGTTCCCCACTTTCTGCCGAATTCTGGAGGCATTAAGTGTTGAGTGGCAGAACTCAACGCCGCTCTTAGCCTCTACACCAGAGCGAAGAAATGGAAATATGAATTTAAGTAAATATTTCATCACCTCGAGTGGGGATCGAACCCACAACCAGTCGGTTTTACAGTCACACTTCGTGCCGCTGCGCCACGACTGTACTTTATGATTTAATAATATAAATAACAATCAAAAGACTAAAAACTGTGTTTTCTATTTAATTCAAATCTTGCGTTCATTTTGAGACAATTTTAGTGACACAATAAAAAAAATCAAATCACGTCTAGTAGCTCCGTGATGAAGATGTGCGTGTATACATCCATTATCCATATTTTTATTCAAATCTATAATACATTTCTACTAATGTTCGCCATAATAAATGATTGACCACCTTTTTTGAAAGTCCATTAGCGTGTGTTTTTAAATTATAATTATTGATTTGATCATAAGTATGAGGTTTTGAATTGACAATTTGTTCTAGAATTAAATTTTTATCTAAAGGGATATAACGCAAGTAATTCAATGATTAATTGACTTATATCATTGATAAAATCTAGATTTTTCTATTATTGTGACTTATCAAAATCTATTTCTTCATTATCCGATAAATTACAGGAAATGACGGCCAGTTAATAATTATAGAATGATTTATCAGTGGTAGGGAATTTAGTAGCAAAATTCAACGCTGCAGTTCAAATTTCAAAAGCAGCGACATAGAAATAGTTTATTCCTTCTTGGGTCGGAATACGAATTCACATCTTGCTTACTAGAGAGGAACCAATAGAAAGAAAAAAAACGTTTAATAATAAAGGTTAGGTTTTATTTATTTTTATACGTTTTTTTTTAATGAAAAATAACTATAAGCTATTTAAAATTAAGTAAATAAGACAAAAAAATAATAACAAGTAGGTAATAGAAATAATAATTTATTTAATATACTATATAGTATATTATTTTCTTTTTTAAATAATTTCATTAAAACATATTTCGTTAGTTTACGATAATGTCAAAAATAATGCGGATGACATCTTCGAGAGCACTGTTGAGTTCATTCTGTAACATAAGGAGGCTATTAACGTTTTGTGAAAGCAAAATAATACGGTTATTTTCATAAAATGTTCTTCCGGTGATTTTAATTGTTTTTTTTTCAGCTCTACGCTGTGTCTCTAGTATAGCAGAGCAAGCAGAGGGAATATAGTGTTAAGACACTCCATTTCCCACTTTCCCCCGAATTTTTGACTCAATGCCTCGCTTTGCTTTGTTACCAGAGCGAAAAAACTAAAATATTCATAGATTCATTCCCCCAAATGGGAATCGAACTCACAGACGTCACGTTTACAGTCACAAGTTTGCGCCACTGTGCCACGATGACTTCATTTTTCTCGCTCTAATACTTAAAGCACATTTTCTTCTATGTGATTCAATAGGTGTCGGGCTCGCCCAACGAGAGTTCCGTACAAATTTTGGAGGTCTCGCGCTTTTTCTGAAATTCAGGCTTAGCTGACTCATACTCATACATAACTCACTTAAACTTGGAGCTTTAATTCGCCCCCCTTTTAAGGCTATTTTATTTTTTTCATTTAGCCACAAACATAGTATTCAGATTTTTTTCTGATTTAGTACTACGCCTACTAAACACGCAATGCTCAAGAATGCGGCAGAAAGTGGGGAACGGCAGTGTCTTAATGGGGAACGAAGTGTTGTGAAGTGTAACCCTAGGTTTCCAGGTTCCCTCTGTCTAGGTACAACGTATTCGAGATACAGCGTGAAACTAATATGTAGTATAAGTAATTGAGTTAATAAAACCTCTTACCCTATTATTCTCTAAAATTGAAGGAATACGGTCCTGAAGAAAGCCGTTGACTACTTCTGAGTAGTCTTCACCGAGGATTATTATAGAGAGATTTACCTGTAATAAATATAAACATTTTCAATTATATCAATTAATATAGTTTATTACTTTTTAAAAATCGCAACAATCGCGTAAAGGTAGTGGGTTCGCCTCCGCCTTTTGATACAAAATATCTCTTATCCGGGCAGAATGCAGAGAATGTCTTGACATTAGGATCTTTGTGCTGAAAATGCGTCAAAATAAATAACAGAAACACTGAGGCCAGTCGTGATGCAGGGGCTCAAGCCACAACCCGACAGGTTGTCGGTTCGATTCCCAGTCGAGGAAATGAAATATTTAATATTTTCATTTCTTCGCTCTGGTGTCGAAGCAAACGCGGGGTTGAGTTCTGACGCTTAACACGCCCTTAACCTTAACACGCAATGCCGCAAGAATTCAGAGGAAAATGGAGAACGGAAGTGTCTTCATGGGAACTGAGTGTCTTAACACTCTCTGATTGCCCCGCGTGCGGGATACAGCGTGCAGCTATAAAAATAAAGAACATATTTAGACCAACCTCAGGAACTCCGAAGTACAAGTCGAGAGTGATGTTGCGAATGCTGATTCCTTCAATAATGCTTATGTTCAGATTGACTTCACCAGAAAAGCTGAATCCTCTGACAGCAGAACTGTAATTAACATTACTATATAGTTCAACCAGAACAGATTTTTATTTATTTTAATTTATATTATCATTTTTTCTGGTGTCGAGGCAAAGCGCGGCGTTGAGCTCCGCCACTGAAGGCCTCGACAATTCGAAGGAAAATAGGGAGCGGAGTGTCTTATCAATAGGTTCTCTCTGCCTGCCCTGCTGTGTGCTGTAGGTTATTTTTTTATTTTAATACGTTTGTTTTTCAAGCGATGTCTGTGTGATGTTTTATATATCGAGAGGAACAATGTATCCCAACCCGAAGAAATGAATTCTAATCTCTAGTAGGTAAAACGCAGCATTAAGTTGCGCAACTCAACTCGCAATGTCCCGAAAATTAGGCAAAAAGATTATGATTAGGAGGACTATTAGTGTCCTAATATTACAAAAGTTAAAATTATATTATGAGATCTATGAAACAACGTATGAAGAAAAAAGTCAGTAAATATACATAATATATCTTACTTATTTAAGAAACGTATAAAATTTTGAACGTAGCGGGATTAGAACCTGAATTAAAATATTAAATATTTAAATTTAGTTTAATTTTCTTATATGTTTTATTATAAAAAATATTAGAACTTAATTTATATTAAATATGTCAATGTAATTGAGAACTAAAAATAATATTTTAAGAGTACCAACCTGCCGCTTATTTCACCTTCATAAACGTTATTCAAGACGTTTATATTTACGCCAGAAGCGCCTGAAATTAGGAAGGTTATGTTTTTAGTTCTGAATATTTTCTTGAATTTTTTTCTACACGCTGTATCTCACACATAGCAGGGTAGACAGAGTGAACCTAGTGATAAGACACTCCGTTACCAAAATGAAGAAATGAAAATAGAAATGAAAATGTTTGATATTTTCTTTCCACGGTCGGGAATCGAACCCAAAACCTGTCGCGTTCACAGTCACACACTTGTGAACCCGCACCACGACTGCGTAATTCATTAAAAATATTTTACATACGTGGTACACAAAAATATGGGGAATTTGAACGAACGACACGAAAGTATAGAATTTACAAAAACTGCTTTATGTATAACAGCGCATAAACAAATATAGAGTTGAGACACTCAGAAATCGAGATATTGTGTGCTCTGTGACAGAACCATTTACTAAGTACTTATTACTTCAATTAGGTCTGAGTAAATGCCTGTGATTCGATCCCCGCTTTGATTAAAACAATGTGTAACGTTTATATCCACCATTTATCTAAAATTTGGACAGAGAACAGTAAACGGAGTGTATTGACACTACGTTTCTACCTAACCTACGATGCCTTATAAAGCAAAAAAACTAAAAAAAACAATTTAAAAGTATTTACCAATTGACAAGCTAACTTCTGGCAGTGACACTTTGAAAGTAAGTCTGTTGATGAAAGGAATATACTCCAAATTATCAACAACGATGTTACTGAGACCTCTGAAGCTCAGATCCTGGAGGTAAGCTTCGATTTCCAATACACTGTAATAAATTAGAATAATAATTTAAATACCTACATATATATTTTTTAAAATGATTGATGTACTCTACATTCATTAGGTATGTACTCATTTTCTCAATTTTTTTTTGCTTCATGCTGTATCCCGCATATAGTAGAGTAGGCAGAGGGAACCTGAGACGACGACTCTAAAATTATTGTAAATTTAAATAAATATTTATTTACCTTGATTGGGGATCGAACCTAAAACCAGTCGCGCTTACAGTGACACACTTGTGCCACTGCACAACTACTGGCCTCAGTGTGAATGTTAATAATAATCTTTAATTACGATAATGGGTCATAATCAGAAAAAGTGTACATTTTGTGTCTTTTCTTGTCCCGCTACTTTGAATACGTTTTAAAAATACAATTTTATAGATAAGTCAAATATTTTGCTATTTTAGATATATTTATTTATTAATTTAAGCATTTTGGTATTATTTTAAGTGTATTATGGCTAAAAATAATATGTTTTGTTAGTTGCAAAAAACCTTTTCAAAATGCTCCCATACAAATTTTCGTGTCCCATTGG
>JAATLQ010034593.1:0-23640 GCA_013421005.1 Heliconius erato x Heliconius himera
TCATCAAAGTAAAATAAATAGTTAAAAGAATTAAAATTAAATGTGTTGTGCTATGTTTTTGCAAGTGCATGTGGTTATTTACATAATACTTAAATACTATAAAAAATATTATATTTTTTGTCTCTGTCTGTCTTTCTATTTCCCCGAGGACATTAGCCAGAGTAACTGAACTGATTTTTATTGGACTTTCAGTGATCGATTTTACTGATTTACCCGGGAAAAATCTTTTTACACGTTTTTCTTGCGCGCGTACATAGATACTATATGAAATACCTAACTAAAGTCCTTTCTACATATAATACATATAAATATGATAAGTTTTGCGAGCAATATCAAATAAAGTCCCAAAAAACTAAAACCATATTTTATTAAATGTATAACAACGCAATAGATAACCAACCAACAATTCTTTCCTTAAATAATAAGTACTTAAATAATATTATGCCGATGCCGCACAGGGCCGCAACTTACACCACCACGAAGAACCAAAGAAAAGTATAAATTAATTATAATTACATAAAAAATAACAGTAGTTCGAAAATGTATGAAAATTTACAAAACTGTCAAAGTCATCTGCCCGTTCGCGTCGGTCATACTATGCCGCTCGTAGGCTAGGTCAATTCGAATCAGTGACATCTTCTTAATTATTTATTAGAATGTTATACAGTAAACTATAATTTCAATCCAAATGAAATGTTAAAAGTGACTATTATATTCATTTTCATAAGGATCAATATCAAATTATAGAAAATACATACAACAAAAACCCGATAAATATAAAGTAAATTAATTAAAATGATTACTTTTGCTTAACCTTCAGAGATAAATATGGTATATGTATAGCGGACTTTTTTAAACATTATTTAAAGGATAATATTTTAGTTAAACATTGTTTTTATGTATCTCATAAGGTTGAGTCGGCGCCCGCCATGTATGCGTTGAGCTCGCGTCAAACGTCACCCAAAATGACAAACAAACTTTGCAAACCGTTGCTTAGCAACGGTCGGTTGTTATAACATGGCGGAATTAATTGCCTGTCAAACTAAAAAGTATTTTAATATATTAGTATATATCGACAATATTACAAATATGAGAAAAAAAAGTAACCTATGTTCATCCGAAGACCCTTAAGTATCTCTTTATGAGTATTTTATCACAATTGAATTAGCGGTTTGGCCCTGATTGCGTAACAGACAGACAGACAGACAGACAGAGTTACTTTCGAATTTATAATATAGGTATGGATTGATTCGGCTTCCAAACTAATGTTAAGTTGTATGTAGTTAAGTTATAATTAAATATATACATAAAACCTATGTTATAGTTATATTTGAGGCCAGTCGTGGCGCAGGGGCATTAAATGTAACGGTAAAACGAGTGGTTGTGGGTTCGATCTCCACTCGAGGAAATAAAATATTTATTTATATTTATATTTTCATTTCTTCGCTCTGGTGTCGAGGCAAAGCGCGGCGTTGAGTTCCGCTTCTCCACACGCAATGCTTCCAGAACTTGACGAAAAGTGGGAAACGGAGTGTCTTAACACTAGGTTTCCTCTGAATACCCAGCTGTGTCTGAGATACAGCGTGAAATGCAAAGTGGACTTATTAGAAGGCAGACCCTTGGGTCAAGCGTTGAGATTAACGATCGCTAGTAGAAGAATATGAAAAAGAATGGGGAACGGAGTGTCATAACACTAGGTTCCCTCTGCGTACCCTGTTGGATGTAGTACATATCGTGAAGCTGAATATTTTTATATCTTCGCAATGGTGTCGAGGCAAAACGCAACGATGAGCGTCACCACTCAACAGAAAATAAAAATATTAATAAATAATAATTCATTTCTCCTAGTGGAAATTGAACCCACAATCTGCCGCATTTACAGGTAAACCCGTGCCTATGCGCCACGATTGGCCTCCATATAGAAAAACTTTAATGTTCATTTAAAATTGGATAACAGGTATAACAGCGATAACAGGTAAATTAGATAATAGATGAGGCCGGTATAAGGAGATAGATGCGCTTTTTTTAAGGTCGTATCGATCTGGAAACACTGCCGCAGGTAGGCCACTCCACAGTTGCGTGGTGCTTGGACGGAAGATCCTACGAAATCTCACAGTGGTGGAGTGCCACGCATTCAGTTGGTGTGGGTGGTATTTTAGCTTGTACGTACTGTGCGGTTAGAAAGTTCGGCGATCGGTAACATGTCGAACAGTTCTTCAGAACACTCCCCATGATAATTGCGGTAGAGAACGCACAGTGAGGAGATATCTCTACGCAAGGTCAAAGTGTCAGGCCTTTCACAGAGCATTGGGTTCCCAATGATTCGAACGGCCCTACGTTATATCAAATAGATCAAGCTGATACTGAGGTGCACCAGTCCAGAGATGAGATCCATAGATACTCCATATCAGGCCGAACCTGGGCTTGTACAGGCCAATTGGTATACATTATTACATTTAAAAATGTTATTCACTTATTTATTTTTATAAATATATTGAAATTTAGTTTCAAATAAAATAAAAGTAGCCAGCCGGGTTTAACAACAAAAATTATACTTATAATATCGATTTAACTCAATTTTATTTTTTAGTCATAAAATAGTAAAAATAAAATTGGCAAATTCAATAATTTATATATTTTTATGTTTCAAATGACAATTGATATGCCTTGGTACTTGTATCTTTAGTGGGAAACCAGGGTGAACTTAATGTCACGACACTCTGTATTTCGCTTTCAGGCGTCACTCGCGGAATGATACAAGCGTTTGACTGTAAATATGACGTTGTAGGTTCGATTCTTACACTTATTTAATATTTCCATTTCTTAGTTCTGGTAAAGGGGCAAAGGCAAAAAGGAGGCAATATGTCCAGAATGCGGAGGAAAATGACAGTGAAGAAGTCTTAACACTAAGTTCCCAGGTTTGCTCTGCGTAACTCTACTCTGTACGGTGTACAGTACGGGATACAGTGTGAAGCTGAAAAAAAGTCCATAAGAAACATACAGAAAAGAATGTAGAGCACACATATATACATTGGAACTTAAAATACGCACAGAAGTGAGGCCTTAGCGTTTTCCTCTGAATTTTTCATTGTTCTCTAACAATACGAACGTCAAGTTGGATACAAAGAATCGAATCTGTAATTACAAATCGATGGATCGCGGGCCACCTGCGCCCGTTTCTATTATTAACGTCGCTGTGACGTGAAAGAGCTTGCTTTCTGCGAGTAATAAAGAATTTTTCTAAGTTACGTTTCTTGGGAATCAAAAGATTTATGTCCAGGTTAGTTTTGAGGTGATAACGCCGGCTTCACGGAGGTAAAAATGTGACTTATTGTCACGTTCTGCCTGACTCGAGTGTGGAAGCGAGACCGCGGGACAAGATAGAGAGGTACGATCGGTCTAAGCTTTTGGCTTATGACGAATCTTTCCATTCAACGTTACTTGTAATTAATTTGCATAATTTGGGCCAGTCGTGGTGCAGGGGTACAAGCTTGTGACTGTAAGGTAAGGTTGTGGGTTCGATTCGCATTCAAGGAAATTAAAAAAAATTAGCTTCACGCTGTATCCCGCACACAGCAGGGTAGGCAGAGGGAACCTAGTGTTAAACACTCCGTTCCCCACTTTCTGCCGAATTCTGGAGGCATTGCGTGTTGAGTGGCAGAACTCAACGCCGCGCTTAACCTCGACACCAAAGCGAAGAAATGGAAATATAAATTTAAGTAAATATTTCATCTAATAATTCAAGGAAATGAAATATTTAATATTGTCATTTCTTCATTCTGGTGTCAAGGCAAAGCGCTGCGTTGAGTTCCAACACGCAATGCTTTCAGAAGAAATGGGTGAATAGGGGAACAGAGTGTCTTAACACTAGGTTCCCTCTGTCTACCCTATTGTGTGCGGGATACAGCGTGAAGCTAACATTGAGAACTCGATCTTTAATAACTACGAGTATATTCCGTGTGGGCAGAGTTATATATTGTAATTGATTCTGTAATCAGTGAAGTATGTAAAATTATTGCTTAAACAGGAAATTCTTAATTGGAATCGAGCATAAAAATATGGGGTTATTGTGGCTCAATGGAACAGCGTTGTATTGTAAACATAATGGTTGTGGGTTCGTATATAATCGTGTATATATGTAACTTAAATTGGATGAAAAATGGAATACGGAGAGTCGTAACATTTTCCTTCTGACTACCTTTTTATGCGGGAAATAAAGTGAAATTTCTGCTAAAAATATTTAAAACAAAACACAAAAAAGGAAAAAAAATATAGCCTATATATTATTACAATTAAAAAATAAAATAATATGCATCAAATATATTGTATATTCCATTAAGTTAACACTATACACAGTCACAAGTTTGATACCCGTCAAGTGCAATAACGTTTGTTCCAGTCTGGTTGACTTGTATGGGGTTCAGAACCACACGATGCTTAAGCGCCTTTAGTCTTTTAACCTTTAAATACAGTGTTTTTAATACTAATAAAGGGTAATTTACCTGTCTCGATTACCGTTGTTGAATATGAAAATCGGCAATTTTACAGTAGATTGCTTTAAAATTGAGGCCGGTCGTGGCGCAGCGGCACGAGGTGTGACTGCAAAACCGACCGGTTGTGGGTTCGATCCCCACTCGAGGAGATGAAATATTTACTTAAATTTATATTTCCATTTCTTCGCTCTGGTGTCGAGGTTAAGCGCGGCGTTGAGTTCTGCCACTCAACACGCAATGCCTCCAGAATTCGGCAGAAAGTGGGGAACGGAGTGTCTTAACACTAGGTTCCTTCTGCCTACCCTGCTGTGTGCGGGATACAGCGTGAAGCTAATAATTGCTTTAAAATTTGATTATTTCTATAGCTTCACACTGTATACCGCACATAGCAGGGTAAATAGAGGGAACCTGGGAACCCACGAAGTATTAAAATACTCCGTTCCTATCAACACATTTCCGTTACCTTTTAACCGCCAAATTCCGAAGGCATTCCGTGTTGAGTGGTGGAACTTCCCTGTTGCCTTATTACCAAAGCGAAGAAAAGAAAATCTTAAATATTTCATTTCTCATAGTGAAAATCGAATCCACAACCAGTCGCATTTACAGTCGTACGCTTGTGCCACTGTGCCACGACTGGCCTCACATATAGAACATCTCTATCGCAAATAAGATAATCAATCATAGACACCAATAGCCGTAAATCTCTTTATACGATTCCTGATTTATTGCATTGTAGGTAGTACTTATGGTAATTATATATTTATACAATTATATCGAAGATACAATTAGATTAAGGCCAGTCGTGGCGCAGGGGTACAAAGTGTGATTGTAAAACCGACTGGTTGTGGGTTCAATCCCCACTTGAGGAGATGAAATATTTACTTTAATTTATATTTCCATTTCTTCGCTCTGGTGTCGAGGCAAAGCGCGGTGTTCTGCCACTCAACACGCAATGCGTCCAGAATTCGGCAGAAAGTGAGGAACGGAATGTTAACACTAGGTTCCCTCTGTCTACCCTGCAGTGTGCGGGATACAGCGTGAAGCTGATATATGATATAATAAAAAGTAATAGCGTTAAAAAGTGTGAAAATTTGATATTAAAGCCGCTGGCATGGATGAAAGGGCTCTGGTCTATATTCTGGCCTGAAAAGCTAAGCTTGAATTCCAGAAAAAGCTCAAGGCCTCCAATTTTTCTACGGAACACTCAGTGGGCGAGCATGACTAGCGCTTATCCGATTTTTTAATTTATGAACCGATATGAGTACAATAAAAATATAACGGGAAGCTTCCTTAAAAACAATAGTGAAAACTTGATTTAAATTGGTTAAGCGGTTATAGGGCATAGTGATGAGCGTGCACTAAAGTACAGACAAACAGACAAAATTTTAAAAATTCTGTTCTGCTTCTAATAATAGATGTATCTTTCATTTTCATTTCATTTCAATTTTGTTATATGTATAGATTACACGGAAAAGAATACAAAATTTGTAGATTATGCATTGTATTTTTTTTGTAGCACTACGAAAAAAATAAAACATTAAATATTTAATTTCCTCGAGTGGGATCAAACCCACGACCTGGTGCCCCTGAGCCATGACTGACTGTCTTTAAATCCATTATATACACAATGATATAAACAAAATACATAATGTCCATATAAATTTAGGGTTTAAAATACATTTAGACTTCAAGGCTGAGCTTTTATAAAATAGACTCTATTGTTGTAGTAATAAAGGTGAAAGTTTAATTAGTATTAGCTGCAGTTCTATGTAAGCGATTACACGATGCGGTTGTAATGAGACGATCGATTGTACAGCCACAGGAGGTTCATTGTTTACGTACATTTTTAATATTAACTTTGAAATAAAATAATAATGATTTGACTAAAGAGGCCAGTCGTGCCGCAGCGGCACGGGGTGTGGCTGTAAAACCGACTGGTTGTGGGTTCGATCCCCACTCGAGGAGATGAAATATTTACTTAAGGGGCCGTTCAAGTATTACGTAAGCAGTTTTTTTGCAATTATTGACCCCCCCGACCCCTATGTCATCAAAAATAAGCAATCCTCTTACCCCCTCCCCCAATGCTTACGTAAACATTGGTATATGATATATTTTTTAAGGTGTTTTTTTATTAATATTTTATTTGTATCTACATATATAAAAGGACATGTTCCCACTGACAGGTGAGACGTACCTACGCACAGCCGTAACCGCTGATAGTAGAAACGTGAAATTTGGACAGATTTTTATTTTCGAAATCTGGAAATCCACTAAGAAGGGAATTTGAAAAATTTTAACCCTGAAGGGATTAAATAGGGGTTGAGTTGAGTTTGTATGGAGAAATTTTTAAATCAACACCTATTTTTATAAAATTTTAAATCCGACTTAAAAATATTTTATTGAACACGTGTTTCGTCGTCTACCATACAAACGTCTACCAAATATTGCCATAATATATATGAAAAAATAAATAACTTCTGCTTACGTAATTACTAACTAGACCCCCCACCCCCCATGTCATCAAAAATAAGCAAACCCAAGACCCCCCCCGCCCCCCTACAGTGCTTACGTAATACTTGAACGGCCCCTAAATGTATATTTCCATTGCTTCGCTCTGGTGTCGAGGTTAAGGTTTGAGTTCTGCCACTCAACACGCAATGCCCCCAGAATTCGGCAGAAAGTGGGGAACGGAGTGTCTTAACACTACTAGGTTTTCTCTGCCTACCCTGCTGTATGCGAGATATAGTGTGAAGCTGGTTTTTTTATTTTTAATAATAAGGCCAAGCGCCACTAGCACCATAACTCCGCCACTCAACGTTTCTTATATTTAACAAGAACATCTTGGAACAAGGCAATCTTGTATCCGAGTGGGTATCAAACTCAAAACTGCCCTGTTTACAGCCAAACGCTGTGCTGCCCTAATAAGATAGATTTTTAATATATTTCTATATTTCAGAAATATATTAAAAAGAGTTTAGCCGCCGTACCCATTACAGATGTTGATGAATCCGATTCATTTATTATTCGGTGTAGCATTGTATGTAGTGTTGTGTGCTATGGTCTTAATGTGTAAATTTGAAATATTAAATTATAGTATATTTATGTATAACTACGTGTTAAGACACAACGTTCCCCATTTTTCACCGAATTCGGTAACACGCAATGTGTTGTGGGGAACTCTACGCCGCGCTTTGCCTCGACACTAGGGCGAAGAAATAAAAATATATAATTAATTTCCCCGATTCACAGCCACACTTTGTGCCCCTGCGCCGCGACCACTAAAAGATTAGCGCGATTACAACGATAAAAGATTCTAATCACTAGACACATCTCGAGCCAAAAGCATTATTTATTAAATAAATATTTAAAGGTGTTCGGGATTTTTTTTTTAATGCTTTGAACTTCTGTTTCGCTTTAACGATTTTTTCCCGATATAGAATTTGAACCTGAATACTGTCGTTTAGTTTTTTAGCTTCACGCTCTATCCCGCTTATAAGGTAAGCAGAAGGCATATTATGTCAAAACAATCCTTTCCTAAAAGTGATATTACGTGTCCAGTGGGCGAAATCCAACGCCACACTTTATCTTGTTCCCAAATGGGTACCGAATTCACAACCATTGCGTTTACAATCGACGATGTCCTAGCCTCAATTCATAGAGATTTTTAATACATTTCTAACATTTTAACTCAGTCAAATATCCCTGAAGTTGTACTCTAACGCCAGGTGCGCTAACTCATGCTATATTTATGCCGGCGTACCTACTACCGATGTCGATGAATCCGATTCATTTATTATTCGGTGCAGCATTGTATGTAGTTTGTAGTGTTGTGTGCTGCTTGTGGTCTTAATGGGCAAATTTGGAATAGTCAATTATATATTCATATATGGAATGGCCTGGTGATTTTTTTTGTCTAGATTTTAATTATGCACAAAAAAATCCCGTTTTTCCTGTTCTTGTAGGTATTTAGGAAAATCTTCTCTTAGAACTCTACTACATTTCTTAACCTGTGTATATGTTAAATGTCAACTTTCTAAGAACAGTAGTTTCGTTCGTGCGTTGTCCATCAGTCACTTGGTAACGGAAGAGTTTCAGATTGATTTTGTTTTTCTATGACATCAACTTTTTTCTTCATATAGCTGCATTCTGCATATAGCAGGGTAGGCAGAGGAAATATGGGAACCTAATTTTAAAAATGCACTTTTTTCCTATAAATTATTACAGCAAGGAATTTTTTTTTTTAATTTTTTCTCTCAAGTGGAAATCTAACCCACAAATGTCACACATACAGTGCCTCAGCACCACGACGGCCTCAATTTCGCTCCTCCTGGGTCGTTTAGTTAACTTAGCTATGTATGTTCATATATATGTTCAGATCACGGCTGATCGAATATTTAAAAGGGTGGAGTTCATTCTTATTATCAAGTCTTTAATTTTCCAAGCCATTTCATTTGGTAAAGGTCATGGGAACGCTTCTTTCCAGTCCCGCAAATCCCGCAGATCCCGCGCCCTTAGTCCCACAACACGTGGCACCAGAACATCCATATATCTACCATACGACTAAAGTCCAAAGTAACCCTATATTATAATAACAAAATATTAATTTATTACATAAATCATATGTATATGCATGTAGATTTTAATTTTTGAATATCACTTAAAGACAAATATGGGCATGAGGTCTATCTCTTAGACAAAGTGCAGCGTTAGGTTCCGCCACTTAATAAACATTGCAGAAATCTCGAAAATTAGGCGGCGCGTAGGAAATGGAGTGGCTTAAAATTAAGTTCCCTCTGCGTACCCTCTGTACGTAGAATTTGGAAGCAAACTGAAAAAAAAATAAGTGAAATACTTTATGGGCTAGGCAGATCTGCATTCTTCTCCAATTTCGAAACATTAACTTTTGTGAGTTTTTCTTAAATTCATTTGATACAAAAAATACGAAATACTTTCAAAAAACATACAAGATATAGCGCGAAACAAAAAAAATGGGAGAAAAGAGTGTCTTAACATCATATTTTCTACCAATCCCCAAATAATTGTTCATACATCTCCAAATATTAAAATACACATTGTATTTTACTCGAATACTATAAAAGGAAGACATTATGCCCATGAACATTTAATTTTAAACAATTTAGCTCCGTTTTATATTATTTACGAGTTCTCAGCGTAATTACGGGTTGCGACATATTCTAACTAAATGGTTATGTGTTTGCATAGTTTGTTTAATGGACGTTAGTGTGGGTTCGCGTCCCTGGATGGGTAATTGTTAATTACATTAGGTTGTTAGTTTTGTATTCTACTTCCTATACGCAAAAAATGACTGAACAGATTTAGATTAAATATGAGAATAACAAAAAGACTACAAATAAAAATATAATACTAAGTTTAATCTTGAGAAGCCGCATTTGAGTCTCTAATATTATGATATAATAACCAAATTAAATGAGATTTAGTATCGGATTTTGTGATGGTTATGTATTCGAACCTCTGTTGAGGAAATGATTATTTTTAAATTATTTTAGCTTTCCAATTTTGATAGTTATTACGCTCAATCTTTTGTAACTACTGAGTTTATCGGAAAGTGGGGAAAGGAGTGTCTCAGGGTCTTAGCACTAGATTCCCTCTACTCTTTTATGTGCGGAATACAACATGAAAGTAAAAAATATTTAGATTTGAAAAAGTTATTTACCACTTTCAATTTTTATATGTTTTAAGTATTTTTTTAAAGTATTTTTCTTTCTGAAGTATGGAATAACACCTTAAAAATGTAAAAAATATTTAATAAATAGCATTCTCTCTCGCCTTTAAGTATCTTTAAGTAACTTTTAAGCGTATAAGAATTTCGACGTAGTCCGATGAGAACGTATGGCTTAGTTGGTCAGAGCGCTTGGTCGGTTTCCATAGAGGCGCGAGTTCAAATTCACAATTAAAAATTTACAATTTTTTTTATGTTTTCTAAAAAGGTTTTGTATTTCCGAAGTGTGAAATAACACTTTAAAAATGTAAAAAAACATATTTAGAATTTTCCTATTGGAAGTGTCGCACATGAATAGTTCATCCGATTATTTTCCATCTAAGCCCAGTTTCAATTAAATTGACGCATGAAAAAAAAAAAATGTTCCGCTCCATACAATAAAATGTTTAAAAGGTTTTCTCTTTTAAAACTTTTCCTCCATATTTATGTGTGTAGAGACAATTTATATACAAATTCTGTAGAAAAACCAATTTTGTCCATCGCCTATTTGCCAACATTCTGGATATTGTAACGCAGTTGATAACGCGATGGTCTTGGATTCAATTAACATTCGGGGGGAATGTATCATTTTTTTTTTCTCTGGCACGACACTGCGTTAGGTTCTGCACGTCACACTGAATGTCTCGAAAAAAGTGGAAGAAGTGGAGAATGGTGTATCTTAACACTAGGTTCCCAGGTTCCCCTGCCTGCCTGCGTACCCTGTTAAGTGAAGGGTACAATGTAAAACTTGTAATACTAGGTTGCCTCAGCCCATTCTGCTATTAAAGAAAAAGGTTTATTAAATTTATATTTCGAGTGAGTGTCTAAGTGGCTGGATTTGAAGTAAAGATTTTGGAAAAAGATTGATTTTTGATTTGATTTTTTGGAAAAGACAAGGCAAACGAGCGTTTGAGATGGTAAGTGATCACCGCCGCCCACGACCCCGTGCAACTCCAGAGGAGCTGCAGGTGCCTTGCATGCCTGTAAGGTGGGTTGGGCGCCGGAGCTCGGCATTACCTGATGCGAAAAGCAGTGGCACAAAGCCACTACTTCACACCGGTTTTAAATGCCGGGGTGGTAATGATCCGGTCGAGTCTGCCCATGCGTGTTGTCATTGCTGGCGACGTGACTCTACCACACGTACTTTAGTCGCCTCTTACGACACCACCAGTACCAGGATGATCCCTTTAATATTAATATAATTATGGTAGCAGAATATTTTTAAAACATTATATTAAAAAAATTGTGATTTGTGGTAGTGATTAAATTTATACGAAAAAACATACTGTCTTTCGCACTTTTTTAACATCTCGTAGTATGTAAAAATCCTACGGATCTTGGGCACATGTTATGAACACCTCTTGGGCGGGTTCATTCGCCGGGCAAATGAAGGTTCCGTGACTGATATAGTGGAACACAACATTAAAATGGCTATTTCCTATAGAGATGAGGAGGCAATAGATATATTACGGAAACAATTAACTGTGCCGCAATCAACATAATCAACGGCCAAAAACTCGGATTTGACAAAAGGAACTCGGATTTGACAAAAGCAGACCATTCAAGATATAAAAGTCCACTTCACATTTTAAAAAGAAAAACTAACATTTTAAAAAATCAATTAAGAACAAAAAAGGCACGGACAACAAAAGTCTGTGGCGCAAAACAATTCAAGCATAAAAAAAAAAAAAAAAACACCTCTTTTTACCAAAAACCCAGATGGACAAGTTGCTACATGACTCAATTGTATGTAATTTTATTTATCTTTTTTTTTTTCGTGTTAAGACAATCCGTTCCTGACTTTACATTGAAATTAAATGCCGCGCTTTGCCTACTTACTACGCCTGTTACTAGAGTCAGGAAAATGATAATATAAAAAAAAATAAATATAAAAAAAAAACATTTCCCCGAGTCGAAATCGAACCCACAACCCTCGCGTCTATAATTACACCCATGCCACTGCGCCATAAATAACCCCACTGTTTTTTACGGTTTCGTTTGAAATTATTTTCAATCCGAAACTTTTATAATTTGGAAGTGGGTAGGTACGTACTCTTATCCTGCGCTGTACGTTTTACGAACTTCACGAAATTGATTTAAATGAGCGCCGGCTGTAAAACTTGATGTTTATCCTTGAATACAAATGTGCTTTTAATTTTCTTTTGCGTCCATGAAAATGGCGATTTTTTTGCTGGTGAAAATTGTTTTTTTTTTGGTGATCAATTGTAAATACTATTAGATTCGTTTAATGTTGAAGATATTCGATGTATGCCTTGTGGCACAATAGAATTGCGACTGAATGGAGACGTGATAATTGTAGATACTATTCCTATTCGAGGGTATGAGTTATTTTTATTTTATCGCTCTTGTGTTCTCGAATTGGGACGTATCGAATTGTCTTAATATTTTAACACTACGTTCTCTCTGCCTACCCTGGAGTGCAAATAAAATTTTAAAAGTTTAATGTGTATGGTTTATCCAACCGGTTTTAAATTGTCGCAAGGCAAAGATGTCCTTCGTAGAGTTCCACTACACTTAGGGTACTTCAGGATTATATTTTTATTTAAATATATCTAAAACGTTTTTTACAGTTAAAATTAGTTTTCATATATCATATTAATTATATAAACGCAGTTGTGGCGCAGGTGCACAAACGTTCGAGCGTAAACGCGACAGGTTGTGGTTTCAATTCCCTGTCGCGGAAATGAAATGTTTAATATTTTCATTTCCACGTCCTAGACCTTAACACTAGGTTCCCAGGTTCCCTTTGCTTACTCTAGCATATGTAGAATACAGCGTTAAGCTAGAAAAAACTATCATATTAAAAATTAAAACATTATCAGTTCAACTTGAAACTGAATACCAAATGAATCTATTTGTAGTGACTCAGGTGCGGCGTGAAGGCAACGTTATTCCATTATTAATGAAATCGTCGAAATTACACTATAAGTTATTTTGTACGGCAAATGTTTGTTAATTACTACCTAATTGTCTAACTATTTCAGTAAATCTAGGTGTTTATAGCTTGGATTTAAATATTTACACTAGATTTGATACGGCGTTGAGTTCCGACACTAAATAATAATTATTTTTAAGTATTTTGAGATCTGGTGGAAAACAGAGAACGCGGTATTTCAACACTAACCTGTCTGCGTTCTCTGTTATATATAAAAAAAATTTTTTACTGTTTTCGAAAAATACAAAAATTTAACGTAGCGAGATTTGATATTGTCGAGAGCTAATAAATGGAAATATAAATTTAAGTAAATATTTCATCTCCTCTAGTGGGAATCGAACCCACAACCAGTCGGTTTTAAAGTCACACCTCGTGCCGCTGGGCTACGACTGGCTTATTTCATTATGATATTAAAATTATTAATTTACCGTAACCACATGCCTGCAAAAGTTTATCTAATTTATTAATATTTTGAGTTTGATTTGAATTTAGTTCTATTCAATATAACATATCTTTAAAATAGACGTTAAGTGCATAGTGATACGAGTATATCACTATATCATAATACAAAAAAAAAATAAAGAAAAGAATAATAAAAATGTCTCGTGGCCCCATCCAATGCTGTTTGTGTCGTAATTCGCGGCTACTTTCTCGCATCGTATCGCGCTCTGCAGTGAGTTTATTTTGAAGGCCTACAAAAAGTATAAACTTTTAATCTTTATACTTATATTATAATATATTATAATATACACCGGGGCTTAATACGTACGTCGGGTCATAGGTTCCATTGTCGCCGTTGTGGCGCAGGGGCACAAGCTTGAGACTGTACGCGACGGTTGTGTGTTCGATTTTCTCTTGGGGGAGTAAAATATTTGATCCACGGAGCAATATATTTCTCACCCTGGTAACGAGGTAAAGCGTGGTGTTGAGTTTCGCAATGATGCAATACCTTAAGAATTTGGCGAAAAGTGAAGTACGACGAACGAACGAAGAGTTTTAATACTAGGTTACCTCTTCCTACCCTTGCGAGGCGGAGTATCTTGACACTACCTACCCTGCATTACGCGGGTAGGGTGATAGTAAAAAAAATCAAAACCAAGTCTACTGTACTGTAATCGACTAACATAAAATATAAAAGTACCATTTATTAACTCTTTATGAAGTTAGAACTTTAAGCTTTAATTAAACCGAAGCAAACAAAATCGTATACAATAAAAGTTTCCAATAAATATCGGTACTGTACAGTATATTATGTGAAAAGTTTTATTTGCATTACGGCGGAGGCGCGACACGTGTCGGTATAAAAAAACTGAATAAAAAAATCCTTGAGGCCGTTATGGTGCAGGGACAAGCATGTGAGTAACGCGACTATTATAGGTTCAATTCTCATTCAGGGTAAGGAAATAATTTTTGTTTATATGTTTTAATTTCTTTATTCTGCCTTCGGGGTAAAAGCGCGCCGTTAAGTTTGGAAAATCGACTCGTAGTGCCTCAAAATTCGGCAGAAAGTGGGGAACGGAGTGTTTTAGCATTAGGTTCTCTCTGCCTGCTCTGTGCTATATGCGGAATACAACGTGAAGTTAAAAAAAATTATAGACATTGGAAGTTGAGTGGCGTAACTCAACGCTGCCAGCTTGGCTTATCAGCGAAATTGAACTTGTAGTCTGAAGCCTGATAGTTAAATTTCTTAATTATAAATTCGAAACAAGTCGAGTACCTCTTAGCGCAACCGCACAGAATCTGACTGTAAATGAGTGGGCCATGGGTTCGATTCCATCTGAAAGGAAAAAAAGTATTTTCGCTTTTCAACGCGCAAAGTATCGAAAATTAGTCCGAAATTTATCGAAATACATAAATTAACATTGGTTTTAAGATTGCTAGTTGTCTGAATAATATTTTAGAAGAATCTTATCATATATCCAAAAAGAAACGAAACGAACGACGAAATTTAAAAAACATTCAAAACATTATTAAAGTTTTTAAAATTTACGGATAATTTCTGCAATTTTTTATCTTCACGCTGTATCCTGCACATAGCACGGTAGGCAGGGGAACCTGGGAACCTAGTGTTAAGACACTGCGTTTCCATTAAGACACTTCCGTTCCCCATTTTCTGTATTACATTGCTATAATATATTAATATTTATAATATATTCAACAACTACATATTGGCATATTAGCAGGTAAAAAAGAACCCCTCGCAACCACAATACAGGGTGTGTGAAGAGCTGTGTACACTCCTTGAAGGCCATTACTGCACATACATCTTATAACCCTCTTTTCGTAAATAAACCACCCTTTATTTGCTTTTTGTATGGTTTTGAATACGGTTTTTCATATTTCTGAATATTTTTAAATTTTGTATATTTATTAAGATTATTTTTATTTTCCTTAATGGTGGACACAGCGCGGCGTTGGTTTCCGCTACTCAACACCTCCTGCAGGTTTTAAAGGTCGTGTCAAAACACTATAGTAGTCTTTACCAAACTTTACCTATTTTTCCTCCCTTTCTGTTGCTTTCTTTAATAGATAACGTTCTGAGGTAACAAAAATAAAAATAAAAAAAACAGTCGAATTGATAACCTCCTTTTCTTACAGAAGTCGGTTAAAAAGTGATTTTTATTGTTGTAAGTACATATACAAGTCGTACTTCCAGTTTCTGTAGGAATTTGGGGAAGTCCTCTTTTAGTACTTCCATTCACTACCTAATTTAACTTAATGTCAAATTTCAACTTCTTTTTTCGACAAGAAAAAATAAAGAAATCATGAAAATAAAACATATCACAATAATATTGTTGATATTCTCTATATAAACAAAGATTGCATGACTCATACAAACAGAAAGATTAGTCCAAGACGCTCGTAGATCGCGTGACGTATAAAATAAAACTAAATACATGGTGTTATTTCACATGAAATAAGTGTTCCATTATGTTCTTCCAAAGCAATTCAATATCATAGATTGGAAAAAGGAAATTGAAGGTTTCAGGACTAAGGTTGAGGTGCGCTTGTTAGCGGATTGCCTTTTTTATTATAATGTTATTATAAATTTTACTTAAAAAAATTAATCAAAAGTTATAACCCCGCGAAATAACTGTTGTGGCATAGCGTCTGAGAGGAAGCTCGGCTGTTGTGAGTTCGATTCCCACTCGGGGAATGATTTTTTTTAAATTTCATCACATTGATTAAGTAACTTAGTGTGGCGTTGAATGTAATCGGCGTTTTTAAAATTATAAGTTGCTGTACTAAAAACAAGCGACCTTGTTAGCTTTCGTTGCGTGTTGCGTAGGTGCTCTTAGTATTTTAATTTGACCATGAGAGCGAAGTTGTAGGTGAAAGTTTTTGGAAACGGCTTTAACTTTGGGTCCTAGAGGTGCGAATTCAAATTCATTTTAAAAAGTTTCTCAGGCGTTATACAGATTGACCCTAACGCAAAGACAGTCTAATTTTTGAGAAATTGTGTTTCAGAACTCAACGCCGCGCTCTGCGTTGTTACTAAAGCGAAGAAAATGAAAATATAAATATTAATTCATTCCCCTGAGTGAGAATCGAACCCACAACCGTCACTTTCATAGTCACTACGCCACG
Source organism: Heliconius erato x Heliconius himera (assembly GCA_013421005.1). NCBI lineage: Eukaryota > Metazoa > Arthropoda > Insecta > Lepidoptera > Nymphalidae > Heliconius > Heliconius erato x Heliconius himera. The sequence goes on from JAATLQ010034593.1 coordinate 16,778, forward strand.
GAGGCCCCGGTAAAAATAATACTTTTTTTTAATTTTTTCCCGCTAACACTCTACCCATACATACATGCATTTGTTTGTATGAGTGTACGAAGGAAATGGAAAGGATCGTCTCGAGCCATAGTTGGGTTCGACGGGACCATAGGCATTTAGCGAATCTACATGAGATTGAAATACTTATTGTAAAACCAGGTCTACATTGTGATGTATTGAGAAAAAAATATTGTTATTTTTTTTAAATGGTAACTTAAGATAATTGAGATTTTAGTGAGCGCACCTTGAGTAAATAAGGTGGGACTCTGTATAATTAATAAATTCCTCGATTCGGTAACTAGACATCCGGTAACAAGCGGGACACAAAAATGGGACAGAAAATTGAAATTTTTAACATAGTGTCCAAACACTACGTTACCTTTGCTTATGTGGAATACAGTGTGAAGTTAATGAAAACAATTATATTAATGTTTAAAGATTTTGAGTTAGGCACAAAAAATATAGTTTTATGCTATATTACACCCTACTATTTCACGTTTATTTTAAGACGTAGCATATTGGGTGGCAGAATCTGACACCACGTGTCTAGTTATAATTTTATTATTAAGGTACATAACTAATACAAGGCCTATTTTTAGGTTTCTGTAACTTATAAGGAAAAAATAAACCTTTATAAAATCATATTGTTGTCCGTCTGTCTGTCTGTTTGTTTGTCAAGAGCCATTATCTCAGAAACGCTTGGAGATATCGAGTTTAAATTTAAACCATATAGGGGAGAGGGGGGTAGATTAGAACAGGGGCACCTTTGAAAATATGTGTTAACAGAGCTATTTTAAAACTAAATTTTGGTAGATTTTTTTTGAGTGGTGGCAGCACTAATCTGCCGTGCCGTGTCACTTGTCACCGCTGATATATGAGAGCCAGTTGATAAGTTACGAAGAGTGTTTGATTATGAGTAAAATTTTATGCATTTTTAAATAAACGCGTAAGGATCGTAGGGATTCAATTCAAGGTATATGGTTTTATTTTTTCCTCTTTTAGTTAGAATGTTTCAAATATCATGCAATAAACTAGAGATTACTGTAATTTTTAAACTTTTACTTGAAAAAAAAACGTTTGGAAATTTTCAAATACCACTGAGGCAGCTTTGAACAAAATAAAGGGGGCAGTTTTAAATATTATTATATGTAAAAGAATACCGCGAAAGTGGCGCAGCGGCACGAAGTGTGCCTGTAAAACCGACTGGTTGTGGGTTAGATCCCCACTCAAGAAGATGAAATATTTTAACCGGATTAATCGCGTATATTTCGTATTTTTATTCATTATTGGAAACCCGACGTTTCAAACACTTTGCAGTAGTCCGTGGTCACGGGTAGACTGTGGTGGCATTCGTCTGTCAGTTGATATAATTATTATATCAAACTACCGCCAACGATTTCTTAATTTCCTCGCGTACTGCCCTGGATTCTTGCAGAATGAGCTAACTGTATCTTGCCCTCTGGTATGGTGGGTTTGGGACTTTAAAGATTTTATAAGTGGGTCCCAAGTGTCGGTCAAACAAAGAGGAGCATCGGTGTTAGGGTGAAGGAACACATCTCCGATGTCAAGAATGGGCATGTATCAAAGTCGGCTGTGTGTGAGCACACTATGGATAAACCTAGCCATTACATAAGGTTTGATAAACCCCAAATCCTCGCTAAGGAAAACAGATACATTCCTAGAATGATCCGCGAGGCTATTGAAATACAAAAACATCCTAATTTCAATAGAGAGGACGGCTGGAAGCTTTCTAACACTAGTTTCCAAAAATGTATAAAAATACGAAATATACGCGATTAATACGCTTAAAAAAAGATGAAATATTTACTTAAATTTATATTTCCATTTCTTCGTTCTGGTGTCGAGGCTAAGCCCGGCGTTGAGTTCTGCCACTTAATACGCAATGCCTCCAGAATTCGGCAGGAAGTGGGGAAAGGAGTGTTTTAACACTAGGTTCCTCTGCCTACCGTGCTGTGTGCGGGATAAAACGTGAATCTGATTTTTATTTCTTACGTAGACTACTTCCCCCAATTTCAGTTGCTGGTTACGTCACGTACTACATCCATGTTTTCCTTTAAATTTAATTTTTCTAAGTTCGAATTAGGGTAGAAAGCTGTTTATTTAAAAAATATATTTTTTAATTTTCATGATATTAAATTTATTCTATAATTGATCCCATAATGTGAATTACTTCTACGAAACCAAAGTTACTTTTTTGTTTTTTTAAAGTTTTTTAAAGTCTATTAATAATATTAAAGTTATTTAACACTAGTACTAGTACAATCGCAATATTAAACTAGGTATATAATTTTTTTAAGTTAACATGGTACTGATATTTTATCTCCATCGTTTCTAATGTAAGGTTTATTGATAAAATTACTTAAAAGCCTTTTAATTTCATTGAATTCGATGATAGTTCAAAACTGCCCCATATATGTTCAAAGCTACCCCGGAAGGGGGGCAGCTTTGAACATTTGACTACTGCTACTAAAGTTGATATGGCACCTTTAACTTACATATTTTTCTACATATGATGCTACGATTGTGTAGCACAATAGTTGGACTAAGCATTGTGAAATAGTAAAGAAGAAAAACTGTGGAATTTTTAGATATGACACAAAGTTTAAAAATCGTTCGAATGTGCCCCCCTCTCCCCTACTCATATCTACGGCTTGGTATGAAAACTGCTAGTTCAAGTGAGGTATCAGGTGAAAAAGCTAAGCGAAGCCTGAATTTCGGAAAAAGCTCAAAACCTCTAATTCTTTACGGAACCCTCGGTGGGCGAGTCCGACACGCATTTGCCTTTTTTTTTAATTTAATAACCTTAATCTCACAAGGCATGCCACTAGCCATGTATATATAATCAACAGGCTATATGTATATAACAATAAACAAAATAATATTTCAAAAAATAATTGAAAACAATTTTCGTAATAATTGAGAACATTAGCAGCCCGCTCGCGGCTTCGCTCCGCTTGAACTGTACGATTATGTTTTTAATATTATTAAAGTATATTTAGAAAATTTTATAGTTGTTTTTAGTATGATCATGTTATTATAAAATAAATAATATAAATCTTTTGAAAAGATAAACGCGGTTTTAACCGTGTCTATTTTAGGAATCAAGAATTTTGTTATAAAGTATATAGCTTATATGTTTCCTCACAACATCTTCTATCTTCGAGTTGAAATCCCGTAAAAATCGGTTCAGCTGTTTCAAAGATTAGCCCGGACAAACAGAAATACAAAAAAAAACATTCGGTTGTGTTTTAGTTTAGTTTAAATAATTATGAAGACATTTCTGTTGAAATCACAGACGAACTTCAATTTTGCAAATATAAATAAATAAATAAATAAATAAATCAGCTTCACGCTGTATCCCGCACACAGCAGGGTAGGCAGGGGGAACCTAGTGTTAAGACACTCCCGTTCCCCACTTTCTGCCGAATTCTGGAGGCATTGCGTGTTGAGTGGCAGAACTCAACGCCGCGCTTAACCTCGACACCAAAGCGAAGAAATGGAAATATAAATTTAAATAAATATTTCATCTCCTCGAGTGGGGATTGAACCCACAACCAGTCGGTTTCACAGTCACACCTCGTGCCGCTGCGCCACGACCGGCCTCAAATATAAATACAGATTATATAATTTCAAAATATGTTTTAACCAAATCCATCCATGTGAACACAGCCTTATATTTATGGCAATACAATATACAGATTGTTTGTAACCGAGACCCATGCTCCAACCATACGGTACTATAGGAGACTATACTATAGATACGAACCAGGATTTGTGGATAAACGGGAGAAGCCGGCATTTATTTATACTTTGATTGCGTTTACAATCTTACTTTATATTTTACCCTTCTGTCATAGAAATCTTGTGGGTTTTAAGGGATTTTTTTCTCTTGTTTGTGTTTTAGCTTTGGATTTTTTTGACCAGTAATGCTTACTATTTTTGGTTTCACGCTGTAGCATGGCAGGTAGGTTAACATAGTGTTAAGAGACCGTTCAGCAGTTTACGTTCAACTTTCGAGATATTGCGTGTTGTAAATTCAAAGCCGCGTATTGTCTACGAGATCGGAGAAACAAAAATTAAAATTAAATATAATCTTTACCTTCAGTGTCAATCGAACCCACGACCGTGAAGTAGTTACACTAGGCTTAGCACCAGCTTTCAAATAAAAAAAGAATCATCAAAGTCGGTCCACCGAGTCGTAAGTTATGAGGTAATGTAACATAAAAAATACAATCGAATTGAGAACCTCATTCTTTTACAGAAGTCCGTTAAAAATATATTGTAATTTACAATAAATGTATAATATAGGATTAGCTTCCCGAAGGAACAAAAATAAAAAAATTAAATTAGCTTCACGCTGTATCCCGTACACAGCAGGGTAGGCAGAAGGAACCTAGTGTTAAGACACTCCGTCCCCCACTTTCTGCCGAATTCTGGAGGCATTGCGTGTTGAGTGGCAGAACTCAACGCCGCGCTTAACCTCGACACCAGAGCGAAGAAATGGAAATATAAATTTAAGTAAATATTTCATCTCCTCGAGTGGGGATCGGATCCACAACCAGTCGTTTTTGCAGTCACACCTCGTGCCGCTGCGCCACGACCGGCCTCCCGAATGAACATCAACGGCGTTTAATTCTGTATATTATTTTTATCTATGTAGTAATCCTGGTACTAACATGCAAATCCGGGAACAGACCACCAGCTTATATAAGATAGTCATAAAAGATATAGATAGATAGATATTTATAAAATATATTCTCACATATAGTTTAGTATAAAATTGTAGCTAGAAGCTTTTCAGTACAAATAGTGTTCCCGCAAGCCGCCACAAAAGTTGGCTTTGACGGATCATCTTTGTACCACATACTCGTATGCACGTGGAACTTGGAAAAATACAACTTTTATATATATATATTTCTATTTCTGTATTCATATCAACGTTTATATTTTTATGTTTCTTTTGTTTTAGCTTTTTGGGTTGAATTGTTGGAATGTTTTGTACTAATCTATCAGAGCAGGAGAGTAAAAATATATTTAAGTTTACAATTTATTTTCTCGAATGGAAATCGAACCCACAGCCATTGCGTTTATAGTCAGACGTTGTCCTACTGCACTGCAAAGGCCAATTATACAGATAAATCGTACCTTTAAATCACTTTATGCATTAGTGAAAACCACATGGAATAAAGTTTTCGTTTCAGCTTCACGCTGTATCCTGTACATAGCATGGCATAGGGAACTGGGCTGCCTAGTGTTAAGACACTCTGTTCCCATTAAGATACTTCCGTTCCCGTTCAGAAGTGAACCCGTGAACTGTAGCGCGATAGCGTCTGGCAGTAAATTCCTCAGTTCAACGAGCGGCGTTGAGTTGCGGCCCTGCACTTGTAGTCTCAATATTAGGATCTCTTTTCCTATCTCGCTGTTTGCGGGACACAGCGTGAAGCCAAATAAAAATACATAGTATACAGAGAAATGGATTTGATTTATTTTATATCCATTTCTCGACAAAATTAGAAGGTCGTTAAGTGTTCGGTCCTAAACAAATAAACTGTCCTCAATCGACGTTAGGACGTGCGTCTCGAATACGACTTTATAAGCTTAAGCTTTTTATTACTTTTACGATCATTTTTCAAGAGTTATTTTATATATGCATATTTTTTTTGTATATACCAAATATTATATTATTTTTGTATGTAAATTAGTACACACATACATTATAAATAAATGATTTATTAAGATTTCGCCAACACAAATCTAAGAAGAGGGCTAAGCGCGAGTCGGACTGCCCTATGCCTCCATGCCCCCAGCGTTAAGCTCAAAAAAAGGAAAATTTTTTAGTCATTTATACATTCACAACTGTTTCAATTATTTAGTCGTTTTTATCGATGAAGACTATAGATTAAAATTAAATTAAATCAGCTTCACGCTGTATCCCACACACAGCAGGGTAGGCAGAGGGAACCTAGTGTTAAGACACAATATACTTGTGTCCTCTCCCTCTCGGACTCCGCTGCGTACGGTTGTGTTTTGAGCTGCTCCTCGAATTAAAAATCAACAATTTTAATAAAAATATAACATCGTTAAAATCAGTGCGGCTACTAGGAGACCATAAGTGCAGTGCGGTGCAAGCCAATTAGTGCCCCGCCCCTTGTTTGTGAGCAAGACGGAAGACGCTGGCCGTAGAGGGTGCGTCGTAGACAACTACACTGCTCCTGCGCACACTATCTATGTCTAGTCCCGCCCGTGGCTAAGGTGTAGTTGACTCCTCCCTCACGAGACATCGCTTGCCGACGGCTTGCATTATTCATTTAGGCCTACGATTGAATTGTGTAACTATAGAAATGAAACGCACGCCTCCAAACAGCAAGTCATTAAATTCGCTGAATAAGTCTAGTGCACCTCATCATGGATCTGATTCAATGCTGTACAGACCAAGTGACTCAAGACCCAATGAATCCCCGCAAATCGACTTTGTGTCCCAACGTAATAAGCGCCCGAGGGAGGACGAAATAACTATAATCCAGTTTTCGGATTTTAAGGAGGAAATGAAAGAGTTGATGACTTCTCTCATCGCGGAACAAAAGAAAGATCTGACTAATATTAGCAATAATCTACAGAAAGTAAAAGAATCTAACTCAAATATTGAAAGTTGTATTTTGCTTCTTACTTCGCAAAACGAAGAATTCCAAAAGAAAATTGCGCTTCTCGAGGAACAATCAAAGAGGGACAGAGAACATATTAGTATTCTGGAAGAGAAAATAGAGGATTTGCAACGTCTATCACGTAAGACCACTATCGAAATTAAAAATGTT
>JAATLQ010034594.1:0-23644 GCA_013421005.1 Heliconius erato x Heliconius himera
TTGGTGAAATTTTCAAGTAAATCGGTTCAGTAGTTTCAGAGAAAAATGCGGACAACAATATGTCGACAGACAGACAGACAGACAGACAGACAGACAGACAGACAGACAGACAAGAAATTCAAAAAAAATCTTTTTGCTTTCTATTAGTCTTTTTAAGTGTCCCTCTATCCATTTCAGTCAAAATTACTAAATGTACAGACAAAATATTTTTACTGTCTTATTATATATAGAGATTATAGAAAATTTATTTTGAGATACTCCGTTTGAAATACATCGTCCAATTTTTTAAACGTTGTTTGTTGAGAGGCAGAGCTCAAGATTCGGTGACGCGCTTTATCGTAAGAACAAGGTAATGATAATAATTAATTGCTGGGGCAATGGTGACCGAACCCACACTGCGCTTACAGTCAAAGGCTGTGCCGCTGCGCCACAACAGCCTCACTATTCTACGTGTACGCGATATTTGTAGATTTCAATCTCTATAATAATTAATGTAACGCCTGACTAAAAAAATTAAAAAACTAAAAACGACAAATATGGGTTCGATTCCCTCTTAGAGGAAACTATTCCTATTTTCCCGTTTTAGTTACAAGACAAAGCGCTAAGATAGGCTCCGCCACTCAACACCCAATGTTTCGAAAATTAAGCGGAGAGTAGAGAACACATTGTCTTAGTACTAGGTTCCCTGCATACCCTACTATATTATATGAAATTAATACGAAAAGTATGAGTTAAGTTATTATTTAGTTATTTATTGCATCGTTAAATAACGGTATAATTATTTTGGGCTACGTATGACTTTACACTGTACACTATACAAATAAAGAAGGTTTTTTAGCCGCTACTTAACAAGGAACGTCCCAAAAATTGCAAAAACGCTAGAAATAAAGGGTCTTAACATTAGGTTCCATCTGCTTACTTTGCTATATGCGGTTCTCAACGTGAAGGTAAAAAATAACAGGTATGTTATAATAAAGTAAATTCTTAATATAAGGTTGAAACAATCGATCTGCCACGAGATCGCGTCAACCAACAATGCCTTATCACTTGATACTGTTATCTATTTTCAATATCTTTAGTTTAGTTTCGCGCTGAGAGGCGTCGGTGGCGGTGGGCATTATGTCTAAACAAGCACCGGAAACTACCCTGCAAAATGTCAAAGTTGATGTTCTGAATGTCAGAAGACATACATACGGACCGTATTTACAGCATCCGCAAAACGTGCCCCCAGAACGCAGTGGCGCAAAGTATTCGACGAAAAGTGATTTTGTGTATGTGAATAACGCTTATGTGGGTAGCGTGGACAATGTGAACGCGAATAGGCTGTACGAGAGACCTACGACGTGAGTAATTATAGAGATAGAACGAGGTTGCCACAGAGAACGGAGCGCCAAGCGCTCTCTGCATACCTCTTTCACCTCGTCCACTGTCATCAACCTCTACATACATACTCTTCTGTCCTCACCGATACTGTGTTCGAGGATAAACCCAGTTTTCCCTCTGCCTCTCTTACTATTCACTTGTGCATTTTTTTTTATCATTCTTTTCTTATTTTTTATCGACGTCCCTAAATCACCTGAGCTTGTTCTTATTTTCTTTATTTTTACTAGTATTTTTTTCTATATTTGGGCATATGTATTTTGTTATATTTTAAACGCCACTGGTCCTAAGTTTATACTGTAAACCTATCGCAGTACTTCATTAGTTCAGGGAAATATCTATGTCTTATATAATGTAACACTCAATTGATAATACTTGAGTGACTTCACATACTGCGAACTTCGAGATATTGAATAACGTAACTCAACGCACCGTTTTTTTTGGTTCCAATGAGGGAAATGTACGTTGTAATATATTTACAAAATTTATATAACAAAATTTGTTAACCTACAATATAAAATGCAGTGTTGGTTTCCGCTACACAATATAAAAAAACCCGTCAAGTGCGAGTCAGACTCGCATACCAAGGGTTCCGTACTAGTTTCAGGATAGCAGATTTCATTACGAATATTGTTAATGAGAAATATAACTTATAAGAGTTAAGAAACTTAAGTTTGCGGATGTATGCATTAATTTTGTATGAAGTGAACCTGGTCGGTTTCCAGGAGGCGCGGGATCGAGTCCCACTACGTTCAAATTTTTATACGTTTTCTAAAAAAGTTCAATTAAAAGTTTGTAAGAGTGTGTTTTTCATACACGGAATCGTAATTCTCTTTGTCTTTTAAGTAAACAAATATAATCGTTGTATGTTGTAAAGTTCTTATAACAATAGTTTTGTTGTTATTTGTAATGTTAGCGCAATCAAGTATTTCCAGTACGATAATCTCTGTCCAAATATTTTGCAAGGTGGAAGCAGGCGCTCTAAAAAGATAAGAACGTACTTGTTTGACTCTTTATGGAAGAGATGTGATTTCTTTTTATTTATAGAAATCGTAATTGATAGACACAATTAGTTTTTATGGGTAATTTTTCATACATATAAATAGGTGAATATATACATATAAACTAGCGGGCCTCTTCCGGCTTCACCCGCATACCACCTATAATTCTTTTGTTATGTTGCATTTACTCATAATTATATAATCTATACATTGAACCATTTTTTAAAATTCTGATAAAGTTCAAGCACTACGTCGCTGCTTGAGAGGATGTCATCGGTGGCAAGGGCGCCCCCCGCGGGACTCGAGCCTCGGCTTGCGACCGTAAACAGAGCGTTGAATTGTTTCAATTTTATATTTTCTCGAAAAGTATAGGCCCAAATTATGTGATATAAAAGCCGAAGCTTATCTTCATAATATTTCCTTGATGATGGAAAAACTTTCGCTCGTAAGTTTCTACTTATTTATCAAATAAAAAACGATGAAATATCACCTTGGAATTTTCTATTATGTTTTGTCCCAAAATGCCTTATTGTGGCTTATTTATAAGAGATAGATATAGGGATTTTTAGATTAGGGGATTTTTTAGAACTAATGATATTGAAAGCTTTTAAAGTACAATGTACTTACTACATATATTTAACCATTTTTGCAGCGCGCTTGCTTAAATCAATTTGATGGCGGTCATTATTATTATTATTTCGTTATTTAAGGTTAACTAAGAATTACAAAATTTATGTTATATAGCATTCCTGAGGAACGTAGCATAGATACAAAACTAAAAAAAAATGTAAATTCGACCTGTACTTTCACAGATCTTAGCATTTAAACAAACAAACAAGCTCTTCTGCTTTATTATATTAGTTAAGATAGAATAGATAGACAGTATCGCCAGAGCTTCTTTACTCGGATAGTAAAAATAGTGACTACTTCCGTAGACTTAGTGACGCATCATTATGTTCCCATCTCTCCACTCATATAGATATAATAAGCCAATGCTTAGTGTATTTTTATTTAATGTGATATAAACATTTCTCACACTTTAATTTGGTTTTCTATTTGTAATTAAGTCTTTAATTTTGTTATTTAAGCAAGACTATCTATAGTCATTTAGTTTTATTAAAATAAATTATATATAATACTATTTTGCAATTTGTGACTATTACTGTACATACCATTGTGCACTACAAAATGATGAAAAGTTTTTTTTAATTTCGGTTATTTTTTACATTTTTATATCTTCACGCTGTATCCCGCAAATAGCAGGATAAGCAAAGGGAACCTAGGAACATAGTGTTAAGACACTTGCCTTTTTTTCTTATAACGTCTTTAGAATTTGTATGAATGAAAATGAATGAATTACTATTTCCCAACCTACTTTTAAAATTAAGAGTAAAATTGACTTGAAAAAAAGATTTAGTTAAACTAAAACTATACATAAGCGCATACTGATATTTTTATCTATGTAAATATTTTAATAATGGGTTTTATAATCATGTTATGACGTCATCTCGCACTATCAATTTAATTGAATGTTATCTTTAGACACCTGTGCAATGTAAGTAATCTACATTGTAAGCAATTGTCGATGGCCGATAGTATTTATTTATTAAAGGTATTAAGCTTTTAACAAATCAAATCAAATCAAATCAAATCATCATCCCGCACACAGCAGGGTAGGCAGAGGGAACCTAGTGTTAAGACACTCCGTTCCCCACTTTCTACCGAATTCTGGAGGCATTGCGTGTTGAGTAAGCTTTTAACATTAAGACATATTATGAGGCCAATGGTGGCGCAGGGGCTCAAGTGTGTGACTATAAACACGACTGGTTGTGGGTTCGATAACCACTCGAGGAAATAAAATATTTAATATTTTTATTTCTACGAATAAATTTTGCGGAAAATGGGGAACGGATTGTCTTAACCGTAGGTTTCCTCTGTCTACACTGCAGTATGCGGAATACAGTGTCAAGATGAAAAAAAAATACTTAGTAAACATTTTACTATTAAGTGATATTTTTGTCGAAAATCGCATATTGTGCCGTCATAATCTAATGGGCTGCTATTAGGTATTAACTGCACCGTGTACTGACAGGAAGACGTAGATATCTCTAATTATTGACATAATGAGACTGCGTTTTTAATATTTAGCCCCCGATGAAAACAGAAGGGTGTATAAGTTCAAGATCTCTGTGTATGAGTACGTATGTTGGTCTATCTTTGGCATCCTACATCCCAAAGCAAAAAAAAAATCAAAATCGGTTCAACTGGAACTGGATTTTTTTTTGCTTGAAAGGTGACGAGAGCTATCTAAATGTTGTATACAAGATTTAATTAAATATATTTAGCTGTATGAAGATTATCAGCATTTTTATAATTGTTTGTTAACTTTTTAGACATTGTAACATTTTAAATTTAAGTTAATTAAAGAATAGACAAATAAAGTTTAACATAATTTATTTTTTCCAGTGTGATTCGCGAGCAGTACTGGGCATGTTCAAAATGGTCGTTCGCCCAACGGACCCTCGCGCTTGCTGTTGGTGTTCTCCTAGGAGCGGTCATCAGCCTTGTCATGGTGGTAGCATTTAAGGGTGATAAGAACGAAATCTCCAATGTATTCAGGCTTCACTCACCGCCAGATTAAAGATGGAATACCATTCTATCATCCTATACTAATATATAGGACAGGAATGTAAAAATAACTATAAATTAGAAATTAAAAACCCCCGACACAAATAGCTCTAAAAATATAAGTAAAATATAAAATATCAGACCATCAGACCAGTAGAAGTTCCTTATTCTTTCATCAACTAGAAAAGAGCTGATGATCTTCAAACGCATGAACATATTTTCTTAAATTGATAGATCCGTTTAGGAGCTATGACGCCACAGATATTCAGACACATACACGTCAAACTTACAACACTTCTGTGTTTGTGTCGGAAGTTAAAAACATATGTAAGGATTGGATTGGATATGTAAATAATAGGCGTTTATGACTTCTGCTTCTGTATATTTTATTTTATGCGTTTCTTTTTTGTAAGATATGCAAAGATGATTTAGATTAACTGGTCGGGCTTGGTCTTATCAATTCGAGGAAATTAATATATTTTAAATATGCATACACCTGAATGGTAATGAAATTAATACAATGTAAGCATATGTGTTATTTACAACAGAGTTATTTCTTTAACTTCACGCTGTTTAAGAATGTAGTTGTAAACGCGACGGTTGTGGGTTCGATTTCCTTTCGGGGGAAAGAAATATTTATTATTTTAATTTCCTTACTCTAACTCTTATAACGAGTTAATCTTCTTAAAGAGACAAAGCCAGCCGCGTTCCGGCAGTCAATAGACAATGCTTCGAGAATTCACCGGAAAGTGGGAAACTAGAGAATAAAATGACACTAATCGCTGTCTGTACGTGGATACTATAAAAAAAAATATTATTGGGGATACTTTAATATATTGTAAAGCAAAGTAAACTAAAAAGTCTCTTATAATAAAGACGTTGTTAATAAATTATTCCAATAAATACAAATGTCTATACATACACACATAGATACACTCGTACATACATACATACACACATGCATACATTCAGCAATTGATAACTATTTATTGATAAGATATTGGCTTTAGATAAAAATTTATCCACATATTGAGTTGAGATATTGAAAGCGCAAATAAAATATACCTTACAATATAATATTGTGATATTGTAAAGGAAATTTCTAGAACAATGTTTATTTGATTAAAGTTTTCTTTTATTCTTATTTCGAGAGATGAATAGTTTTTGAGTTTCTGAGTGACTGAGTTTCTTGTTTTTTTTGATATATGGAACCAACTCAACAGTAAAAATTCTAAAACTTTGTTCTAAAATTTTCCTTACTTTTAAAGAAACATATTTGTTTTAATAATTTTAAATAGCTATACATTCTAAATTGTTTATAAAAAGAAAAATATGAAACGTAGGTACCTAAAAACCATTTTTGGATACCTATTTAAATGTAAATAAATATGTATCTCTATTTATTTTATATGCATCATAGTGAATGGATTAAGAACTTTCATCGATGATTGTGGATTGAAATACTGAAATTCCCATTCTAAGAGTTTTGAAATTAACCTCATAATAACTACTTAATTTTTATAGCCCGCTCATAGAAAGATAGGCAAAGGGAAGCTGAGAACTTACCAAATTACCTTACCAGAGCGAAATTAATATTAAATAATTTATTCCCCGACTGAGAATTGAACCCACAACCGTCACGAGTACAGTCGTACGCATGTGGGGCGCATGCGTGCGACGGCAATGTAAATATAATTTATTTTTATATTGTCATAATTATTATATATGCACAGGTATTATGTTATATTATAAATACTAATATTGTAAAAAGCCATATAATTTATATCCCTTTATATGCGATTTGAAAAATTTTGGCTTACACAGATCAGGAACCCAACTACTTTACTGTACCCAACTTGGCTTAAACCCGGCTTCCACCGTGAGCGGAGCGAGGACTACTTTGAGTCCGAAAGAGTAAAATGCATAGGTACTTGTAGTTGACAGATGGACGAAAAATTTTCGATTTTTTTTTTTTTTATTGGAAACAATTCGCATCAAGAGTAGTTTGATAAGAGTTTGCTAAGTTTCTGATTATGGTATCCGGTTGAAGTCGGTTTTTTAAACTATATTTAAAGGAGGCAGTTTCGACTAAGCATTACGCGCTCATTTCTCTTTTGCGGTGGAAACCGGACTTTAACGAGATTGTTTATACCAAGTGTATGTAGTAATAGTCCTTTTCTTTAGTTTACACTACAATAACTTGAAAATCGCGGTAAAAACGTTTCAAGCAAATGAGTGACTACAAAATTGAATTGTAAATAATATTGTTAAGTGTTTAGAATTATTTTAATTTTAATTAAATAAATTTACGTAAATTATACAAGTTAAAAGTTTAATATTGTTTTATTTCATATAGTGTCATAAAATTATATGGATATATGTTTACCAGCTGTCACCTATGAATTTGTTTACATGGACTTAAATGTGTAAAATGGAAAATCTAGTTCCCGTAATAATTCCCATAAATCCTTTTATATTGCTCCTCTATACTCCCTAGCTTGCCTACATGCCAAATTTTTACTTTCTAAATCCATTCGTTTCGTCTTTGCGGCGACTGTCGATTAGGTACTTATATAGATTTTTTTCAAAACATAGGCCTGGGACGATGAGTAATTGATGTGATTATATTATCATACTGACTGGATGGGCTCACCATAAGAGATCTATATATTAAATGGTTACCAATTTTTCCTAACAAACTTCATGAAAATCAAAAATCGGCTTCACGCTGTATCGCACGCAGGTAAGAAAAAGGAACCTAGTGTTAAGGCAATCAGTTGAGTGGTGGAACTCAACGCCTCGCTTTGCCTCGACAAATCTCATTATTTTTCTATTTTTCGATTTACTTGATTAGGAGTATTTTTATTTCTTTGTTAAAAAATATAAGAAATGGTCTTGGCTGATAGACAGACGGATAACAAAATGATCCTATAAGGGTTTAGCTATTTCCTTTTGAGGTACGAAATCCAAAAAAGTATGAATGTCCAAAGCGCGGCGTTGAGTTTGCAGCTATAACAGCATGAAGCTATAACAATGTCCAATTAAGAAATTCATCTTACGAATGTCACATACGTGCAAATATAAACTAAAATTATATTACGTATATTTATTGAGATGTTATCTTATCACACGGCACGACGCGATAGTCAAAAAAATAGGGTAATGATGGGTTCGATTCCCACTTATTAACTTGTCGCCTAATTGGGAACGTTCCCAGGTTCCCCCAGCCTACTTTGTACGGAAAATAACGTGAAGGTAATATAATAACATTAAAACAAACACTTCAAAATGTACAACAAAACATCTAGATAATGTATAAAATGCTTCTTATCAATTAAAGTTAACAATTTTATTATCAAAATATCTTTATCAGTACTTGAAATTTGACTTTCTGTAACAATGCTGATGAACTTTATCTGCTTATCGTACTTTTTGCGAATTTACATGATATAATAATGTGAGGCCGTGGCACAAGACTGTGACTGTAACGCGAGGGTTGTGGATTCGATCCCCACTCAGGGGGGATGAATTGTTATTTATTAATATTTTTATTTCTTCACTCTGGCATCAAGGCAAAAAGCCCTAGAAAGACTCTCCGTTCTACACAGTCCGCTCCATTTTCGAGATATGGTGTGTTGAATGGTTAAACTCAACGTCATGTTTTATGTTGTTACTAGAATGTGAAAAAGAAAATCATTAGCAAGTTGGAATCGAACTCATAACCGTCGCGTTTACCGTTACGACACGACGATCTCATGAACATTATGAAATAAATGTTAAGAATGTAGAACCTTGCAGCGTTGAGTCCCGCTATTCAACTAGCAATACCTCAAGAATTCGGCGGAAAGTGGAAAACAGAAGTGTCTTAATGAGGAGAGTGTCTTTACACTATTTTCCAAGTTCCCGTGAAGCTAAAAAATATAGAACCTAAAGCTATGTAAAATAGCAGACCGCAGTATAGGATTATTGAAAGCAATTAAGATACGATATATTTGAAATAAAGATAAAACTATAAAGGAACTATACTTTCATTTAATTAAAATTAATCACAATTTGTGATAAGCAGAATGTTCATCAATCAACTTATCTCACGTGATAACGGCGCAGCGGCCTTCGAGCCTTTAAGATTTTAGTTGTTTCAAATATACTAATATGCCTAAATTGTTTGTGAAATCTTTTCATTGAACAGTTTTATAGTAATTCTATTATAATTAGTGGTGGTTAATCAAAACGAAGCCCAATAATTTTGAATTATGTCAAGAGTATCTTATATTGAAAAATTACACCATTTAAATAATGATTATAGATACATATAAAATATTTTTTTTTTGCAAAATAATAAAAATAATAATTCCAGTCCACATTTAATCAATATCTTTCCAAGTAATTAAACCTATACCTTCATCTTTAAAAATAAAAAGATGATTAAATAGCTTATTGATACAACTTTGATAGATTTTTTCCAGATTACCATTAAAAGTCCAATAGTTTTAATATGCCTTTAGGTACATAATAAATAATATTGTGAACAAAACTTTTTTGGGTTCAATTCCTTGTTGTGGTAAGCAGGCACAACATACAAAATATTTTGTGGCACGTCTTAACATTAAGTTTTCTCTATTTTTTCCTGCTATATGTGGTGTCATTAAGTTAATTCTTGACACTAGGTTGCCTCTGTTTACCCTACTACACTACTTATTGTTATTGTTTTAGTTTCACGTATAATCCCGCAACTAGCAAGGTAAGCAAAATAAACCTTGTCTTGCCTCGTTGCCACAGCGAAGAAATGAAAATATTAAATAGTTCACTCCCCTGAGTGGGAATCGAACCCACAACCTGTCACGCTTAACCTGCCACTGCCCGCCTCGACGGCCATTTTTATCTTAAAATATCTCGCAGTGTTGAGTGGCGGAACCTATCACTATATCTTATCTATTTAACCAAACAATAAATTTAATTACATTTTTAATCATAAAATAATGGCGAGAACGATTTAACAGAATTTTTTTGCTTGAGCTGCAAAACTTTTATTTTCAACGGTAACAAGACAAGACGCGGCGCTGTAGTCCGCCGCACAACGATTGGAACCCACGATACAAGCATACCTAGTGTGGGTACTATCAGATGTAACAAGAATTGTACGAGTATAAGCTGTTTTGTTAATAAATATATCTATTTCAGAGTGTTGTCTATGCAGTGCGCGGAGAAAAGGAGCTTAACACTACATTCACTCTGCCTACCCTCCTATATACGGGTTACAGCGTGAAGCAAAAAATAGAAGTATAAAGCTAGTTCCACGTGATATTTTTATTAATAATACAATAAGATTAAGAGTGCACCACGGCGAGTTATCTAAAGCTGTTGTATCATAATGATTTACACGGCGCCCCGCGGCGCGGTGTCCACTGTAATGTAATGGTGATGCTTATCGAACACAGAATAAGGAAGAGCAGAAGGGCTATGTTGTTGGGTATTTAGATTTTTTTAGCTTCACGTTGTATGCCGCATATATCAGGGAGAGGGAACCTAGGAATCTTGTCTTAAGACGCTTTGTTCCCTTTAAAATACTTCCGTTTCCAATTTTCCTTCAGGTTCTGAGGTATAATGCTTTGTTACGTTACCAGAGCGAGAAAATAAAAATATGAACTATTTCATTTCCCCGAGTGGCAATCGAACTCACAACCGTCGCATTTACAGTCACACCTTTGTTACAGTTGACCTTGACGACCTCAGCTTTAACACATACTTAATTACATAGATTTCGGAAGACGAAAATTTTATTTAATTTGAACGAAAACACGCTATATTTTTTTCAATTAGAAACACACTAAATGCATGAAAATACAAAAAATATATTAAAATGAGCTCAAAGTAGTAAAAAATCCTTAGAAATACGATATTCCTTTTGATTCTTCCATTTTCTAATCTATGTCTCGATATGATCGCATAATCATCTCTTGTATTACCATCAATTTACTTCTATTACATGTCTCATAGCGCACGCCGCAATAAATCAAAAACACCATTATGTGAAGCACCTTCGACCTAACATTTAGATAACTTTATTTTTTAAAGCTTGAACTTGAAGCTTGAAAGCAGAGAAAAACTACTATCCACATTTCAAATATTTTGTCATGATATACCATGTCAATTAGCGGAACCCAACGCTGCGCCGTGCTAAATTTTTTATTCTTTTTCTTTTATCTTCTCGTAGTATTCCGTGCATAGAAAAGTAGGTAGAGTCTAGTTGTGGTAGACATTATGCCGAATTTAGGAAGCATATTGAATATTTTAATCGGGAAACTAGTTTCAACTAAATAAAATTTATCATCCCTCAAGCAGAAATGGAACCCACAGCCTGCGACACACTATATGACACTGTAGCCCATTACATTATAGTCTCATACTAAATGTGATGTCATTTTTATATTTTTGTTCATCTTTGCCAGGGAGGAGAGCACGTATCGTATCGTCCATTTGCCGCTATTGTGCTAGAGACAACCGGACCTATTGTACGCTACACTATGGGTTTTCACTTATCTTTTAAAAAAATGGCTTTCTGAGTATCAAAATAGATTCTTTAGTAGACCTCTTTAGGAAGAAAGGAGCTTTGTTTATTAACGGTAGGTAACTTGAAGAGGTTGTAATAAAAGAAATGAATTGTGAGATAAGATCGTGAATATATGGTGGTTTTGAATTCGATTCCCAGTCATTGGAACGTTTTTTATATGGTATATGACTGGCCATATCTCTAAGGTTAACATAATATGAAAAATTACGGGAATTAACACAAAATATATATTTTTTTTGTGTTATTATACAAAATATTATAGTCATTTATAACAAATTACATAAATTTCATCTCATGCGATATATAACGTGAAAATAAAACAGATAAACACATATACATAAAAAAGTAAACAATTTATAAAAGCTTGAATGCAGCTTTGTTTTATTTATTTTTTTATGTTTTGTTAAAATATACGTATGTCAAGGGCATTCCTCTAGCAAGCGGGTGGGCGACCTAATTTATTGACTACCCCTCTTATCTGTAAGGGCAAGTGGCTACGGCTACTAATCCCTTTTGTCTTTTGTTGCTTTTAATAAAACTTAAAAACACCATACTAGCGTAGTTACGATATGGTAAATCAGTCACGTCTCAACTGTGTCAGAAGGTGCTTAGATTCAAATTCATTTTTTTTATATTTGTAATATTATGTAGGCATTGGCCAAATCGTGGTGTTCGAAGTAGAGTTGTCGAGCAGTCGTAGCGCGGCGTTATAGCGACTGACTGTAATCGCGGCGGTTATGGGTTTAATTGTCATTTGGGAAAACCAATTATTTTTATAGCTGCGTTTTGGTAAGAAGAAAAAGAACGGCGTTGTGTCAACATACAATGTATCGAAAATTAGGCAATACTTGGGTGACGTAGAGTCTTAAAAATCAAAATCAAAATCAGCTTCACGCTGTATCCCGCTCACAGCAGGGTAGGCAGAGGAAACCTAGTGTTAAGACACTCCGTTCCCCACTTTCTGCCGAATTCTGTAGGCATTGCGTGCTGAGTGACAGAAGTCAACGCCGCGCTTTGCCTCGACACCAGAACAATATGAAAATATGAATTTAAATAAATATTTCATCTCCTCGAGTCAGGATCGAACTCACAACCAGTCGGCTACAATCACACTTTGTACTCCTGCGCCACGACTGGCCTCCAGTGTCCACATAGTGTCTTAACACTGGTTAACCTTATTCTTGGATACATCATGAAGCTAACAAAAAAATTAACAACTACTTTAGACATGATTAATATTTTATACTACGTAAATATTCGTTTATCATGAAAAATTAAAAAAAGGATATGGATATTAATCAGATCTTATTAACACGCCTCATTAAAAAACCTTCTTGTTTTCGTTCAATGTTGTCCACACATTGCTTCTTTGTCCGATATTAATACTTATTGAAGTGATCTCAAATCGTCCATTCAATAACCGGAATCATCGATATCGTTCGACAAGAACAAATTATCAATATAAATATTTAAAATGCTATTAATTAGTTCGAAACTTCGCATATCTGTCATTTTGGTGCGGCAAGTAAAAAGTGCGCGCCCGGTGGCCTTAATTAAAACTTTATTTAATTTTAAGTTCTTTCTGATTATAAGATATTCGTGTATCATTAACCTATAGGTACTAAATAGTAGTTGATTATTTTGTTTCGTTTTGATACGGCAAAACGCGGTGTTGAGTTCCGCATGGTGTCTAAACTTCTGACGTAGAGTAAACAACGCAGTCTTGGTATTAAAGTCTCTCTATACATCCTGTTATGGAATTAATTATTTTCATTTCTACGCCCTGGTAAGAAGACAGAAGCGGCAACGAGTTCCATCACTCAAAACGCAATATCTCAGAAATTGGGTTGTGCCTTATGTTAATTTATGTAACAATTTTCGCATATTTTTATGAAATTTTATGAAATATACGTTTTACATAAAAAAAACCCCCTAAAAATTTACGTGAGGACATTAAAAGCTGGAGAACTTTCTAAGCTTATATAAATATAATAAAAAAAACACTAAAACACGTTTAAGCGAACGAGTATATGTTACTTCAGTCGATAAATATTGTATTGACGTGTAAAGCGCTAGCGCCTTTGGTAAAATGCACCGTGATTTAAAATGAGTTTGGGGTATAATGAATTGGACACAGTATCTACTTTATAGGTGAGATATTAAAGAAGCTTTTTTTATTTTTCGACCAACAAACGGAGGTATAGAGAATCTTGTGCTAAAACTGTTTTTTTTATTATTATTTTACAGAAATTATGCAAACAGAGAAGTGTAAACTCTGGAATATATTTTGTGTTTATATGAAATGAAGAAATTAATAAAATTAATAAGAAAATACTTTATACTAAGTACCAAGAACCTAGTTCTGGGTCCAGGACCAGGGGCCCAAAATCATCGCAAGCACGAGTGTCATGTAAAATATTTGCGCCATATATAGTTGCGTCGTGGTACTTCCAATTAAAGAATATTTAGAAATGGCATTAGATAATAATTAATTGATCACAGATTCATTTTATAAGTACGGTTTAATTTTACATTCTTCCCTACTTTTGTCTTACAATAGTTAAAGTTTTTTTATCACTATAGGCAGACAGAAACCAGTGTTAAAAACCTCCATTCAATATTATTTTTGAAATAGTATGTTGTACAGAGAAACTCAGTTCCTCGTCTATAGCCAGACGAAATGCTATCTATTCTTCTATTAAACAATCGTTTTGCGTCGTGCATTTATCGACAAAAGCTATTACAGATTATATTAAACATTATTGCTCCGAGATATCAGTCGTGGCGTTGGGGCACAAGCGTGTGACAATAAACGCGACAGGTTGTGGGTTTGATTCTCACTCAATGCAATGAAGTATTTAAAACTTTCATATTGTCGCTCTGGTGCCAAAAAAATCAAAGCACCGCGTGGCGTTAGGTTCCACCACTCAACAAACGATGCATCCAGACTCCGGCGGACAATTAGCAATGGAGTGTCTTAACACTAGGTCCCCTCTGCCTGCCCTGCTCGTCGCCAAATACAGCATGAAGCTAAAAAAATATATCGTTTCGACATAATCCACCATATCTATGAAAGTGTCATGTAGGTATAAATATTAGATATTCCATTTGATGACGCGTACGAAAGCTAGTTAAAAAAATCAACTGGAAATTTAATATATATCGAGAGGGAATCACACTCACGACCATTTGATTTACAATAACTTTTGAACTGCGCCACGATGTGCACTGATTTATTTTATTTAATACAATAAATACAGTACTACCTACTACTGACGTGTTTAATTGTAGCACCATTAATAAATGCAGCATGGACGTAAAAGCTGTTAATATTTAGGAATAGTGTCTATAGAAAATTATGAATTCGTCACATGTTCGATTTGAATGTTTGTTGTTAAGGAGCCGAAGATTGAAGAGTTTGTTTAATAAAACTGTAGAGTTTTTTTTGATTGAACACGACAGACAATCTCAAGAACTAGTGATTCGATTATTTGTTTTTTTATAGATAGTTCATTTACTAAGCTATTATGGTGTAGTATGGTCGCTAATCTTCCATATTGGATACTGAAGAACACTATTTTCCATATAATATTACGTTAACCGACTCAATGTAACGCACTTGTGGTCAGAGTTCCTCGGGCACTTGTAATGGGTCACGTGCCATTCAAAACTCTTAGATTTCCAGTTAATCACGAAAGAAGCCGTAATCAAAAACTAGCATATATTATATACATATATTTAAAGTTCACACGTACCTAAATAAATATAGTATTAAATAAATTAAACGAAACCTAAACTGTTTTAAAATATGCACATAAAAATTAAATTCATCTCATTTGGTTACTTTATGTATACGTACATATCTTATATTATAGTTCTGTTTAGATGCTATCGGTTTGTATTAAGCAATCATAAACTTCGTCATTTCCCTAGAGAATGTGTCGAATCTCGGTAATTAGACAAATGATGATATAAAATGTAAATCTGATTTTGAAATTAATTATAATACTATTTTGATTAAAGATTAAACGTATTAGAGAAGTTAAATTTTATCTAAACTTAATATTATAAATCTGTAGAGTTTTTTTGAGGAATGCGCTAATTTCAAGTAGTATTGGATTGAATTGAAAAAATAATTTTACTATTTAACGAAGAAGGCTTTAGACTATATTAAATTATATATAGATTCTTAGCGCAGAAGTTGATCATAAACTACGGCTCGAAACTATTATCGTCACATGGACAATGTCTGATTGTAAACGCGAGGTAACGGGTTCGATCCTCACTAAGGAGGATAAGTTATTTTCATTTCACTACCACTTCTGATAGCACTTGGTACATATCCTGCTACATGTTATTGCATAGTTCTGCCACGGCGTTGAGTTTCGCCAACATTTCGAATAGTTAAAAAATTTGGCAGGAATCGGGGAGTGTCGTAACTGAGTTCCCTCTCCTACCCTGCTATATGCGATACAACGCAACGCTGTATAAGTAGCAAATAATTTTATTTATTTATTAGGAAGCCAACGTTACATACTAAGACCACAATAATTTACAAACATTTTTAAATATTTTGATACAAAGTATGTCTCAATTATAGGCTAACTTTACATGTGTATTCAAGTTGTTGCTTGTTAATTTTAATATAAGTATGCCTAATTGATTTAGAATGCAGTATTTCCTTTAACATGCTAATTAGTAGGATTGAAGTTTACTTGACGGAAATTAAGGTAACTTGCAGACGATGTGGGCGAGTCTGGCACGCCTATACGGCCGTTATGATAATAAAGCAAGACAGCTACAAAATGGTTAAGTATATTACTCGAAATAAATAAAAAATATAGTTTTATAAAAAAGTGGGAGACACGCATCTTCGCGCTTCTAAATAATTCATTCACTGAACGGAAATCGAACTTGCAACCGTGGCTCTTACAGTTAAATGCTATACTGTTGACTATTGACTCATTGTTATTAAAATTATTAATTAATCAATCATTTTGAAAAGACAAACTAAAATTTGAATAGCAACCCCATTTCACTAACACAAAATCCTACTAATAAACACTCAATATTACATTCAACAAACACATTCATACAAACATAAAGACATAAACTACCTAAATAATTGCGAGGCCTATTAACAAATGCCTGACAAGTACTAAAACTCAAGACCTAGGTACAATCTAGACAGTGTGCGATAAATTATAGGCTTTAACGAAGAAAATAACTGCCAGCTAATGGCACGTCTAGCTCCATAGCGTTGCAAAGTAAACCCATTCTGGGTAGGTACCTACTAGGTAGGCCTAGAAAAACATACCTGTGACAACCGTAATGAAACTAGCTCTCGTGGAACCATTTTGACCGTTATGCCTCTACATTTTATTAACTGTGTTTTTTTTTTTTTTAAAAACTATGTTTTGCCTGTGGTTATGTTTGTGGGGTCGATGGAAATGGAACTAGTTATGCTTTGTTTATTACCCATGATGACATTACACACACTAGTTCCTGAGATTAATGCGTTGACCCAAACAAACTATTCAGCTTTATAAATAAGCTTTATAAGTCTATACATATAATAAATTATAATGTATTATTGACCCAAAACAATGTTTTTTAATTTTTTTCTGTTTGTCCATGCTAATTTCAGAAACAGCTTGACCGATTGAAATCAAATTTTTTTGCTTTTCTATTTTGGCAAACTTTAGTTTTATTTACATCGGGTCATAAATAAAAAAATATCAACATACAGTATTGGATGCGACAATAATGCTACAAAATATTATTCAATTTGTCTTTTTTTGTCTTTAAAAATCACGAAAGTAATTCAGATGAGAAACTAAATTAATTTATAGTAAGTCGTATGAAACCGCGAGCGGGTCGCTTGTGTTAAAGAAGAGTAAAGATGTATCGGTTCATCGATTGGCAAACGTCATAGAATAAAATATTGTGAAATGGATTAAAAACACAATAATGCTTGTACATAATAATAAAATATCTAAAGTAAACCAATTTTACCTTTTCAATATTTGAACCTACGTTTCTTTTTCATATTACTACTAAATAAACTAGAATATAATCGTATACGTATCCAGTAAGCTTCAATTTACATATAAGTGCTCAATGCATATTTTATAAACATGTTAATAAGTGAATGTTTTCAATAATGTTGTTATTACAACACTGTCAGATATCATTTTAATAAATTTAAATTTATTTACGTAAGTATTTACAGAGTGGCTTAAGGAATATTTTTAGCTTTTTGGATTTCTCTATGAAGAGTTTATTGTTTCGATTTACCCACGATAAAAAAAAAATAAAAATTAAATTAGCTTCACGCTATATCCCGCACACAGCAGGGTAGGCAGAGGGAACCTAGTGTTAAGACACTCTGTTCCCCACTTTCTGCCGAATTCTGGAGGCATTGCGTGTTGAGTGGCAGAACTCAACGCTGCGCTTAACCTCGACACCAGAGCGACCCACGATTACTGTTGCTATATTAATAGCACTCAGAAATGACAATAAACATTTAACTTACGTAAATTCGTTTATATCAAAAAATGCTAAAATTTATAAATTATATAAAATCAAAGAAATCTACTTACCCCGGGTAAATTGGCCACGAGTTCCACATGCTGGTACTCGTTATCAGTTATCAACGGGCTCTGCCACCAGGTGTTTGGGTCGCCGTCGATGGTCAAGGAGGCGGGATGGCGACGCGAGGACGGTCCCTCTGTGCCCTCGCATATGTCGCATACTGTGCCGCGTCTGTATAGGTAAATGTTGCTATAATATTTTTTTAATCTCAAATCCAGAAATCCTGCAGGAGATACCTATGGCGACCCCCTCTCAAGAAATAGACTAACTAGAAAACTGTAATAAGAGAAAAGATAAAAATAACTACCTTTTGTTGTGTGGTGGATAAGAGTAGATTTCGCTCTAGTCATAAAAATATACACATGTAAGTACCTACCTCACAGAACTCACTCGAGATCGATATAACAATTTTTTTTATTGTTTTTCCTACGACGATTGGGGCTTTGATTCTCATTTGGTGGAAGGAATTATTTAATATAATTAAGGGCTCGCTCTTGAAAAATAAAAAAAATACGAAACGAAAATAATTACTCTATTCATTTACAATCAAACGCTGTACTGTTGCGCGTTTTTTATAAACTAAACACTGAGGAAAGTTGTGGCGCAGGGGCACAAGCATAAGTTCGTTAAAGCGACAGGTTGTGGGTTCGATTTCTCTCAAGAATATAAAATTTTCATCTATTCGCTCTGGTAACGAGGCGGTAACGAGGAACAAAACGCGACATTGGACTTTGCCACTGAACACTGTCTATAGAATTCAGCAGAAAGTGGGGAACTGAAGTGTCCTAATGGAAACGGCATGTCTTAACACTAGGTTCCCAACTACCCTCTGCCTACCCTGCCACGTGCGGGATATAGCGTGAAACGAAAAAATGTGAACCAAAAACTTACTTTCCCGGCGTTTCTCTACAGAATTCCTCAGCGCCACTCTGCCCGCAAGTCGCGTTCGCCGCCACCACGGAGAAGGGCGCGACATCCAGAGGCGCAGGGAGTAAGGCACTAGTGTCGCTCGCCACTGTTATTTCACTTAGAGTTGTTCCGCTAAGTCTATCTAATACTGCTCTACCTGATAGAAAAAAATATTTATTATTATATTATTTAGCTTAGCAATAGTGGGGTAGAGGAAATCTAGTGTTAAGACACTCCGCAGAATTTTCGAGACATTGTTGCGGGGCGGACCTCAACTCCGCGTTTTGTGTTGTAATCAATAAGCGAGGAAATAAAAATATTAAATTATTCATATCCCCTAATGGGTATCGAACCTACAATCATCGTGTTTACAGTCACAGGCTATACCACTGTGCGACGATAGCCTCTATTCATTATTTCATTTTCTGAATATACACTATTTAAACACATACATTTTAACTTCACTAATAAGGTAGTTTTTATCATCTTTACATAAATAAAAACAAAGAGTCTTCGATATACATTAACAGTGTAATTTACTAAGTTTTCTGTAACAGACATTTTGATTCGAGAAGAAGGATTTTCTAGCTGTATTCCGTACACAGTTGAGAAGGCATTGGGAGTAATAAGGTAGTGTTAAGACACTACGTTACCCACCAGCGCGATGGTAGAGCACTGTTGACGCCCTCAGCCCTACCTAGGGGACACAGGGCTGTAAATCAAGTAAGTTGATAACTTCCTAGAATGGGAAAAAAACTCACAACGCCTTTGAAGTCAGACCCACTGTGCCACGAACTCCTCAATAAGCAGTAAATAGCTTCATTAACTTCTAAGATACAATACAATTTCTACATTACATCTTTGTTTATTGAAGGCATTTAACATTAATACTCGAGATCTCACCTCGAGCTCGTACTGACACCTCGCCTCGGATAAATCTAATTAAGGTTCTTGCCTATTAATGAGTTAGTTAGTAACTAAAAAGCTGTTGAAATACCTTTATAAAGATAATTTAACGAAAGGTGTGAAAAGCCGTTGCTTTTTCATACAAGTAGGTAGTAAAAGGTACTGGGATATTATAGGAATTAATTATTTTAATTTTCCTCATTTGGAAATAAGGGCGTGGCGTTGTGTCCCGCCAATTGACAGGCTAGGTTTCATACTGATGGGAAAAGGAGGACCGAGTGCCTAGACACTAATAAATAATTGATCTTTACCGTTCTTAATATAGATCAGGGACCGTAGACAGAATTAGAACGTATTCGTTTTTGACTGAACTTACAATGATATCATAAAAAAAAGTAAAAAAAATGAGACACGGAAGTGTTGTAATGTTCCCATTACACTTTCGCTCCGGAGTATCTTAACACTAGGTTCCCTAGTTCCCTTTGCCAACTAAGCAGGAATAGAGCATAAATTAAAAAAAAATACTGTAATTTATAATATTAGAACATTCAAGCAAATAAACTCTTAAGCTTCTAAGCTTAATATTAGTGTATTAAACACTTCAACGAAATCATATAAACATGATTTAATATCACATATTATTAAACAAGTACAAATGCAATCTTCCCGAGGCCGACATCCCACTTTGATATTTTATGTTCACACCGCTATACTACTGCTATACTATATAATAGCTTGACAGCTATGATTTATAGTTCAATCTTAAATG
The DNA here is from genome assembly GCA_013421005.1 of Heliconius erato x Heliconius himera. Classification (NCBI taxonomy): domain Eukaryota; kingdom Metazoa; phylum Arthropoda; class Insecta; order Lepidoptera; family Nymphalidae; genus Heliconius; species Heliconius erato x Heliconius himera. Next base: position 20,759 of record JAATLQ010034594.1, read on the forward strand.
TGTTATATCTTTAATTTAGTTGTAAATCGAGTTTTAACCGCTTAATATAAATATTGTATTGTAATGTGTGTGTGTAAATTAATTGAGTGAAGTAAATTTAGGTAGTCAATTGTTTAATATTATATAGTAGTATTACCTCTATAATTTTCACATATTCGTCGTTGTATATGTATATATTATAGAATAGATACACATACAACGTAGTACGTCACGTTTGATCCATTTACAGTTATCATTTGCTGAGTGACAGAACTTAATGCCCCGCTTAATTCTTTTCATTTTTTTGCTCTTAGAATAGGACAATGCGCGGAGTTGAATTCCGAACCTCAATTGGGAATAATAGTTTCTTCAAACTAAGTTCCCTGTACCTCCCCTTCTATATATAAGAATTCTTTATTGCACTTAACAACATATAAGACATACCAAAATTAAAAGGCTAGTTAGCAAAGGTGGTCTTATTTCTAAAAGAAATCAATCTTCTATATGTAGGATAATGCTTGAAGTTAAAAAAAATACGTAAAATCACAAAATTGTATTTCTCCGTTAGTTACTAATTATAAAAGTTGTAATTCTAAAATATTATATTAAATTAAGTCATTAATTTAACTAAATCATATCAAGATAACATAATAAACATTATGTCAAGTAATTTTAGTTGAAATTTAACACACGGTTGCGACAGTTACGCGATATAAACTTGGTTATGAGATTAGGAAGAGCAAAGTACTCTTAACTGCCTGAGACACTTTTGATGTCAAAAATTTAACTTGAAGTAAGATTTAACTGGTAATTTAACTGTAAGCGGTTCTGTGGCTATAAGTAATAATAAAATTAGAAGTTATGTTCATATTATGTATACATGTTTATGATAATTGAGTATCATTTATTTTAGTTCAAGTGATTTTGGTATAGCGAGCATTATATAGTGAGAATGAAGAACTTTTAGCACAGTGTTGAGTTCCGCCACTCGACACGCAATGCCTCCAGAATTCGGCGGAAACTGGTGAACGGAGTGTCTTAACACAAGATTCTCTTAGGCCTTCTCTGTTGTGTGCGGGATATAGCGTGAAATTGAAAAAAAAATCATAAGTGTGTTTGATAGATCGTACTAATGTCAAAAACTAGTGCTTCGAATTGTAATTTTTTTTGTGATAGATTCAACTTATCGTGGAAGGCTTTGGGCTACATTACGTCACGTTAATCGAAGTAGCACCACTGTACCTGCGGGTAGAGTTACCTAGGACTCTTATATTGTGTTAAATGTGTCATACAAATATCTTAAACATTGCCATTTGACCAAGCGGGCGAAGTCGCATGTAAAAGTTAGTTTTTAAGGTTTTGTACCCAAAGCGACCTGTCCTTATTACTAAGACTCCGCTGTCTATCTATCCGTTTGTCACCTGGCTGTATCTCATGAACATAAAGCAATTTACTTAATTGAAATTCTCACAAATGATATAATTTTGGTATCGCCATAACAATAAATACTAAAAAATCCCATACAACAATTATGAGTTTTTGATATTTTTATAGATTATAGATAATTGCACGGAACTACTGGCGCGCGATTGCGTTTCGCAGTTAGCTGCTTTAATAAGAAGATAACTTTTTTGTAAGTTTTATTTGCGATATATATCTTCATGTTACATATTATTCAATGTCACTTCTAATTACAGGTAAAATATATACGTTTTTTAAATGTCAGATTCGTTACCAAGTTGAATGGCTGCCGTTAAAAGCTAAGCACCACTTCCCAGAATCACAGCAGAAACCAACGAAACTGTTAATTAAGTAAAAATCTCGCCAAATTACACAAATTCTTAGCGGACATTGCTACTTTAATGATCACAATTATCTTAAATATATAAAATACCTTGGTAGTGGCAAAATTATATTATGTTTTTTTCCTTTAAGCTTTAAGTACCGACGAGCTTTTTTTGTAACGTTATTACGAAGTACGATGTAAAGCAAGAGAAAGAGGCCACGTATATAATAACGTTTTTTTTTAAAAAGTGTATGTTAAATATTTGTGCTTCCATAATCGTGACAAAAAGGAAAAAAATGCTATTGGCTACTTTATCCTGAGCGTATGGCTTAGCGTAGCTTAGTTCAGAGCGCCTGGTCGGTTTCCAGTAGGCGCGGGTTCTAGTCCCACTATGTTGAAATTTTTATACGTTTTCTCAATAAGTACTTTATCCTCATTTATAGATATTAGAAAGCGCAACTTAAAATGAAATTATTATTAGATAAAATTAAATATTACAAGGAGTTGGAACCGAACCTACAAATACTTCACAATTAAGTTACGACGCTGTTAACCTATTGGTGTTTTACTTTATTTATGGTTATGGGGTGTTATATGACTATTTTAACAAACGACCTAACTATTTTAAGCTTCCGGTTCCCTTTAGAGAACTAAAAACTTACGGTTTTATTTTTTTAATAAAAATTGTGAGTTCGAATCTAATTTGAAGAAAGATGTTCCGCAGCATGGCTTCTCACGCTTTGGCCGCCCAATTTTTGAGACATAGAAATGACGGAACTCGAGGCCGAGCGTTGTCTTGTTATCAGAAGAAAGAAATAAAAAAAAAACATTCCACCGAATGGAAATCGAACCTACAACTGTCGCGTTTACAGTGACGCTTTTGGCACTCTTACTCAGTCGGCGTTGTCCCAGACTCATGGAAGAGCGCTCTTATCCACCCGATCCCAAAGAAAGGCGATGGTTCCGATCCATCTAACTACAGGCCTATTGCTATCACCTCCCTGCTCTCAAAAGTCATGGAGAGCATTATCAATAGCCAGCTCTTGGTTTATCTAGAGGATCACCGATTGATTAATGACCGACAATATGGCTTCCGCCATGGTCGCTCAACCGGTGATCTT